>JAWWMW010027143.1:0-17638 GCA_035048345.1 Echeveria elegans
ACTCTCGGAAGGTGGATGACTTTGAGAAGCGGAAAGAGGCCTACCGCAATGCCATTAAGGAGGACCCTATCTAACCTAATCCAGATGCAACAATTTCCTGCTTGATTGTTGGACCAAGTGTACTTGTTCCCTGTGTAACCCACATCAGTGAGACCTTTTTCCAGGATGAAATTACTAAAATCATTCATGGACCTAGTCCCAAACCGCCTGCCACCGGCCTTCTCATCCAAAGAAGAAATAACATTAAAATCACCCATAAGGACCCAAGGACCCGTAACACACTCAGCCTCCTGAGACAGATCACTCCAAAGCTTCGCCCTGTTCACTACTTTACTGGAGGCATAGACAATAGAACAAATGATCTCTAGATCCGAGTCTCGATGCTTAACCACGCAAGAGATGTGCTGATCACTAATAAATATAAAGAAAACAGTGATCGGATCCTTGAAAAGAATCCATATGTGAGTATTAACTGGGTGACCCTGCAAACAACCATCAAAACCAATCTTCCGAGCAACCGAATGGATTTTATTGTTTCCATCCTTCGGTTCAAGGATTGCACAGAAAAGGATGTCATGCTTCATAATAATGGACTTAAGACAAGAAATGGTACCTTTATTGGAGATACCACGGGCGTTCCAACATAGGCCACTAAACATTAAGATCCGTTTTAAGGCAGTGCTTGCTACCTGAAATAAGACTGGGCGTTGACCGGGTGGTGACATTAGGCATATCTCGGGTAGAGCCTGCATTTTCTTGAATTTGGTTGTAATGGTTAACCATAGCCGGATGATAGAGCAACCCTGTTACCTCATCGGTAAAAACCTCGGCCGAAGCAATATTAAAATCTGAAGGAGCTGACAAGGTCTCCTCCTTCTTCTCCTCAATATCCGACTTGTTACCACGTTCCTCAGCGAGGGAATCATTCAACGGTTCTGAGTATAGGACCACCGCTAGCTCTTTGTTCACACTATTATCATTGAGAGTTCCTACCCCTTCAGAAACTTCATCTTTTTGTTGGACTTTGGGTTCCCTTACCTGCCCTCCATTGTCCTTAGAACTCGTAAAGGTTCCTCTAGCTGCCTTATGATTTTTCTTCTTACGAAAGACTTCCTGCCATTGAGCCCCTTCCTTTTTTTTTCTTTTTTTAAGGGAAATCTATTAAAGGGACCCAAAAAGCCTGGGACGAGCAAAACAAACGAAAGCGAGCCACTCCGACGGATGCACACAGCGCAACCAACCGGAGACAAAAAACTAGCTCAAGCAGACGCCAAAAAGGCATATAGCCTGTACAAAAAGCCTAACAAGAGTAAAACTCCTAAAACACCTGACCAATCTATACATAAATACGTTGATCCAAAAACGAACATGGGAGAGGCCAAGAATCGCTGATGAGAGCCTTTGTCACTGCCAAAGGAAGAGCCTGCACCTGGTCAGTTCTTAGAGACACAACATTAGCAAAGCACAAAGCGTCCGCGGGCCGCTTGAGGGCGGGACAGACCCTACCCCATTGCACACCTTCGCCACCTTCCGCTTAATCTGGAAACTCGACCAGTCCATACCCACACCCTTACCAAGACTACAAATATCTCCACTAGAAGACTTTAAGCACGCAAAACTAGTTCCCACTAGCTGAATTTCCGACAAGATCTGCTGGAAGCCTTAGAAGACCCTTCTATGTTTGCCACAAAATTATTGTTAGCACCACGTGACACTTCCTTGCTGCCAGCCTTTGGATTTGAGATATCCGATGAAGAAGTCCCCATAGTCTCTTTCCCTTTAAGCTTCCGAGACTCCTCAGCCCCTTTCTCAACTTGCACATAGTTTCTAGCTTTCCTACAAGACTCCAAAGAGTGACCATGGACTTTGCACCTCTTGCAATATGCCATATTTCCTTCAATATCGACATCTTGCCAATAGCTGCGATTATCAGGAAGGCTAATCCACACTGCCTTCGGAATGGATTTCATGACATCTATTTCAACACATGCTCTAGCAAACCTCAGAGAGGTGCAGGCCTTTGTCCGATCATCAATGTTAACAAAGTAGCCAAACGTAGATACAATAGCTTCTATGAAAGATTTTTCATATAAAGAGATAGGGAGGTTAGGAAGACGTACCCAAACGGTTTTGACCGTCGATTCCTGTTTTGGGTTGTAATCCGGGAACCACCGGAATAACCGGAAATAAGCATGTCCCACCTTGTTGAGGGACGACGATAGGGCCACTCGGACATCGTCCTCGGAATCAAATACTATAAGAACATGGCGACTATCCCATATTGTGCTTAGGGAAGGCCGGCCAGCAATCCGCCATTGTGAAACAAAGGCCTTCTGGATCTCCGGCAAACTAGGACGGCCTACCGTGAATTTGGCCACGATAGAATGTTCGAACAACTTTTCACAAGCCCCTATCTCGGCTCCCGTAAAGCTGATGGCGGGACAGCCATCTTTGGAACTCACCTGTCGCGGAGGTAGAGAAAGGGGAGGAAAACGAGGCCTTAGCCCTTGATGCAGCGGCGGAGGAGACCCTCCAACAACGATGGACGCATAGGAAGTCCGACAGTTGTCGGAAGTCGGATGGTTTTCTGGAAGTTTGGACGTGTTTCCTCCATCTTCACGGCTGGAGTGGATGTCAGGCAGCTTGGGGGCAGGATGGTGGACGGCAGAAGAGGCCATGATGGCCGGAGAAACACGAAACGCACACGCAAAGGAGAGACGCCGGAGGAATTTATAGATAGTGAACTGAGTGTATGGAAGGATTGTGTAAAAAAACAATGTGTATGACCGATCCAGACAGTCTAAGAAGCTCCCCTCTTCGCACATTACTGATGTGCCTCGAGAAAAACAACTTGCATTTGGAAGGTTGTAGCATATTGGAAAGTACCATTATGAGATCGGAACAAGGCAGCGCCTACCCGAAAGTTATCCTCCGTGGACAGAAAAAGGTTCAAGGTGCTCCCCTCAATGCCCGGTTTCCAAATCCGCCAATGCCCATGCCACACCACCCTGTCCGGGAAGGGGATATGGAGGATAAGCATAGCCCTCCTTCTGCTGGTAGAACCCGCATCAATACCTTTAATCAGGCTACTGATGTTCTGGGCATGACGGCAAACACTATGGATGATGTCAAACATTAGCTCATCGTGTCTAGCATTATTCCGAAGACGCCAAATGTCCCAAAGACCATAGTAGGTTAGGGCCATGCAGAGGTTGTCAAAGGCGTTTCCAGAATGACCCAACCGTCGAGTGGAAAGATCACTAATAGAGCTAGGTTTCATAAGGCGAAACACATCCGCAAGGAAATTCCATAACTTACTAGCCCAGACTCCTTTGATGAATAAATGGCAAATAGTTTCCTCGGCTCCATGACAACAGGAACAACAGGAAGGAAGAGGGATTCCCATCCGGCGGACATTTACATCCAGAGCGAGCCCATTGTGAAGAATACGCCAAACTATGAGAGTGACTTTGGGCGCGATCCAGGCCTGCCATATACTTTTCCCCCAGCCAACCTCCCGGTAGTGCGTCCGAAAGGTCGAGATGAAGTGATTGGTCGAGAAGGCACCCGACTCATGGCCTAACCAACGCAGGTAAAGGGAGCCCGCATTAAAGGAAATGTTGCTGTAGTACTCCCTAGCAAAGGCAGGCACTTTATCAAGGAAGAGCCCACACTGGGGCACCCTACTGAGGACGTACTGAATGGGTAGGCCTTTGAGGTTCGATTTGCACGGGATGCGGAGATGGAAACAGTATTTGTCAATGAGCTCCGAACCATCCCCACCAGTCCAGAGCGAATTCTCTCTAAGGTGGTCCACCAGATTGCTAATAGAATTCCAAATAGGCAAACCCCTCTTAATCTGCTCAAATCTCGACCTAGCAAACCTGGCCCAGAGACTCTTCTGGTGCAGGTATTACCACGCAAGCTTCCCTTGAAAGGCCAACATAATATCCGCAATGCTTCGGATGCCAAGGCCACCGGCCTCTTTAGGCCTAGCAATGATCTCCATTCGGACCCAGTGATGGTGTTTAGTGGTCCCATGATCCCAAAGAAAGTTGGCCATGATTTGCTCCATCTTACGAATCACCCCTTTGGGTATGGGAAGAACAGCCATAGTATGGAAGCTTAGGGACTGAAGGACTGCTTTGATGAGGGTTAGCCTACCCGCCACGGAAAGGAGGTAACGCATCCAACCCCCAATACGAGCCCGAAGCTTGTCCAGGAGGGAGTTGAAGTATGACTTCTTGATCCGCCCCTGCATCAGAGGCACTCCCAGATAAGTGGTGGGAAGAGTTCCTTCAGTGAATTGGGTGAGGCTGAGGGTGTAATGCTTGCGCGCGCGAGAGACATTCTTGGAGAAGAATATGTGGCTTTTATTGGGGTTTAGAACCTGACCAGATATGCTACAAAATCTCCGCAGCGTACTCATTAGAACAGAAAGCGAGCGAGGGCAATCTTTGGAGAAAATAAGGATATCATCGGTAAACATCAGGTGAGATATCACCATAGCATGACGGCGCGTATCATAAGGTTTAGTAGCTTTACTCCAAATGTCCGCATTAATAGCTCTAGACAGCCAATCCATGGTGAGAACAAAGAGACTCGGCGAGAGAGGGTCACCCTGGCGCACCCCGCACGAGGACTTGAAGAACCCAAACGATTGCCCATCCCAGCTGACAGAGTAATGAATATTGGAAATACACCGGAAGACAAGATCACACCATTGCTCTTTGAAGCCAAAGGCACGAAGCATACGGATAAGGAAGGGCCAGGACACCCGATCATAGGCCTTAGACATGTCAAGTTTAATAATAACGTTACCATCGGATCCTTTCTTATGGAGATCATGGATTAAATCATGCGCAAGGGCAATGTTGGAGTGAATGCTACGGCCAGCAATAAACCCTGCTTGCTCCTCGCAAATAATCTGAGGAAGAATGGGGGCAAGTCTAGTATTAAGGATACGAGAAAGGACCTTGTGGCAAACATTGCAGAGACTTATGGGGCGAAGCTGATCAATGCGAGAAGCATTCAGGACCTTAGGGATCATCGTCAGAGTTGTAGCTGTCCAGGCCTTCGGCAGTTGCAGACCATAGAAGAACGCCCGAACAGCATCAGTGAAATCATCTTTGATAACATCCCAGAACTTCAAGTAAAAGGGAACTGAAAACCCATCCGGTCCAGGAGCACTATTAATATTCATGCCTTTGAGCATGTCAAGGATTTCATCCGAGTCTGGCTGACCAGTGAGGCGCTCATTCTGCTCATCCGAAACAATACTAGGCACTTCAGCGAAATCACCACTCTGGGGAGGGGGCGTGAACCCCTTGAGGATAGACTGATAGAAATGAACTGCCTCTGTCCCAATGGTAGTACTGTCCGAAGTAGAGGTACCGTCCTCACGCAACAGACTCATTCTGTTTCGGCCTTTTCGCTCCCTGATAGCAGCATGAAAGAAGGAAGTGTTACGGTCCCCATCACGGAGCCACGCAATTCTGGATTTCGCTCTAGCCAGCTCCTCTTTGTGTTGCAAAATCTCATCAAGCTGCTTACGACTATCCTTAAGATTATTAAACATTTCCTCAGTCCAACAGTCCTGAAGCTGATTCTCGGCCGCAGCGATTTCATCCATGAGCTTGCATTCTTTGGCCCGGATATCCCCGAAAACTTCCCAGTTCCACTTCCGGAGCGACTTACGGACTACGGCCAGCTTTAAAGCAAAGTTCTGCAGAGGGTTTCGACTCAAAGTACCATGCCATAGTTGAGCAACAAAGCTATGAAAACCAGGATGGCTCTCCCACATACGGAGGTAATGAAACCTAGATTTCCTACAAATCTCAGTAGTCCCTTCGAAGAGTAGGGGGCAATGGTCAGAGCAGGTTAAAGATAGGTGGGTGACCCTAGGCGTATTGTGCTGCTCCAAAAAATGACCGTTCACCAAGAATCTATCAAGCCTTTCCCATATGGCATCATCACCCTGCCTATTATTGTACCAAGTAAAGTCATTCCCAGAGTACCCCACGTCGCTAAGGCCAGCCCTCATGAGAAAGCTATTAAAGTCCGTCATAGCAGCAGTTTGGGCAGAACTTCCCCCTGTTTCTCCCCCGAATGTAACACGCAGTTAAAGTCTCCGCCCACAAGCCAAGGGCCGGTGATACTATCAGCATGGTTGGATAATTCATCCCATAGGTGAAGACCATCATGACGCCTGCAACGAGCATAAACAAAGGAACACTGCATAGATTGGGTAGCATCATGCGAAAGAACAGAACAAGTGACATGTTGAGAGCACCAAATAAAATCCGAAACTTGCACCTGGTTATTCCAGAACATCCAAATCCGGTCATTATGTTGACCCCCATGCATAGCGTGGTCAAGATGAGCCCTTCTACGCACTCCATCCATCTGGGAGCTATAAACCATAGGTTCAAGAAGAATCAGCATGTCCGGTTTATGACGCGATAGGAGAAGCGATAAATAGGACATAGTACCCCCACTGGTGATACCCCGAATATTCCAGCACATGATTTTAATCATTGAGAGGGATTGGGGGAGGGAACAGAGGTAGGGTCCTTCATGGAGGTATTAGCTGCCGGCGTACTTGGTTGAGCAGGTTTGGTATGTTTGAGTATGCCTTTAATAGGTAGCGTCGCTGATTCCTTAGCACCAGTTATGTTGGGGGTTCCTATAGTAATAGATGGGACCTTCGGAAGGGTGGGCTTAGCAATTACCTTGGCAGTAGCCGCATTAGTATCACTCTTTAAGTTCAACTCAGGGCGAGCCATAGCACTATCATTCCGCATAGCTGTAGGTGTCGTCGGATGAGCGAGCTTTAAAGGAGCCTTAGGTTCAGCCGCACTAGCATCACTTAGAAGAGCCTGCTTCTCAATATCAGTTGGCTCGGGGTTTGGTTCAGGGAGCATAAGGGGAGGATCACTACTAGCATCAGTCAGAAGGGGTTCAACTCCCAACTGATCCCCTAAGTCCGCTGTCTTGGCTATCCCATTGGAAATGGTAGTAGCATTATAAAGCATATCAGGGCCATATCCTAAGTGGGACTGAGTCACGGAATTCTTCTTTTTATGGCTAACCTCAGTCCATTCTTGCTCCGGTTGCTTGGGCTTACTCTGAGAAAGCCTACTCTTAGTGGTCACAGTTCCTTGGGAAGACCCCTGCTCCGCCGGTTTCTTCTTTCTACATTGGGACAACTCATGGCCATGGATCTTACAATGCGAATAGTAGGCTAGGTTCCTTTCCAGGATAATGTCTTGCCAGTAGCCCTTGTCCTCCGGGAGGTCTATCCAAACTCTGCTCGGAATGGGATGAGTAACGTCAATCTCCGCACATGCACGAGCATACCTCATCGTAGCGCACGCCTTTGTTCTGTCGTCAGTATCCAAGAAATCAGCGAACGAGTTTACAATAGCTCCAATGTTATTCCGGTGGAAAAGCGGTGGTGGGAGCCCAGGCAAGCGAAGCCACTTAACCGCAACTGTCGATTCATGCCTAGGATTGTAGCCTGTCGAGTATCTGAATAACCGGAACATTGCATGCTGAACTTTCCGTAACGGGCTCGTCATGGCCGCAATCATGTCCTCCTCAGAGTCGAGGATAATCATCAGGTGCCTCGCATCCCAAATCTCGCTCAAAGTTGCACGTCCTTTGATAGCCCAATTAGCTTGAAACGCTTGACGGATGGTGTCGATCGACGGTCTACCCACCGTACACGGCAGCGCTTAAAGTTCGAAACAAAATCTGGGAGTGCCCCAATCTGCTAAGTTCGTCCTCACTCCTCTCCAACATCGACACCGACGCGGACGCCAGCGCCGGTAGTTCATCGCGCCTCGTCTCCTCTCAGCTCGTCTCGCCTAACCTCCTCTTGGGTCGCCTTGGTCACTCACCTTAGGTTAGTCTCTTCTTCCTTATATTCTCATAATTTTGTGTGTGAAAAGAGTTGTTTGTATCTAAATTGATTTGGTTTCCAAGAGGTCATATGTACTTATTTGTAACGTTTTTCCGTAAATTAGCAACGTAAGATGATGACTACAAAAGGATGACAGTGACAACGTTGGAAACTTTGAAATTCCGTTGGATGATGGTTATGATATGAATAAGAATTTACTTTGAAAATATGGATTTTGCGGAAGTTCTTAGTTTTGAATCTGAGATCCCCTAATGAGCCTCCTACTAAAACTATAGGGGTTATCCTCATTTCAATGATGTTGGTGATTTGATTGATATACCTATCATTGACGATCATATATTCCAAAGTCACCGATTTGATAAATGCATATTTCGTAAGGGAATTATGTACCTTCATAAGGAGGCTCTTCTATATGCTTGTAAGAAGTATTCAATTCAGAATCGGGTTGAATATGTTATACTGACGTCCACAACAAAAAGATTACATGATGCAGGTCATTTGGGTAATTGTCAATGGAGCCTCCGGGATGAAGAAGAAAGATGTCATTTGGGAGATCATTAAATATGGTGGAGATCACAGTTGTGAGGTGGACATTAGACAAGCGTCGTCATATGCGTTAAATAAATTACCATTATCTTCACCTAGAACGACAAGTCAGGGTTGATTCACACAAAACTGACACTACATCAAACTGCCGTATTAGCGACCATCACTTAGTAAAACAAATAAATATGGTCGCTATTTTGCGACCACTTGGACCCAGAACAACAAATGGACGCTAATTTTGGTACCAAAATTTCCCGGAAAATTTTAGCGTCCCTTTACCGACCACGTGGTCGCTAATGAAGATTTGGCGTCGTTCCTTCGATCACGTGGTCGGTAATGTATTTTTTTTGTATTTATTTTATCATTTCATATTAATGTATATTTATTTTTTATAAATATATAATAATATTAGCGACCACGTGGTGGCAAATTTAATTTATTTTATTTTAAAAAATAACAATTGCGACCATGTGGTCGCTGGTGTCTTATAAGATTTTCGTGTTTTTTCTCGTTTTGAGCCTTTTAATATCTGAATCCTTCTTTGGGTCCAACATATAAATCGTAGCATTTTGAAGCACCTTTACTACAGATTTTGTTTCGTTTTTATCGGATATACGATGCATATTCTAGAACATTCAATGTGTTAAGCAACATGTGTAATCTTTTACAAGAATTCTAATGTGTGTTTCGAATGCTTCTAAAAGATGCGTCGTTGATCCGATAAAGACGAAAATAAATATATAGTAAAGGTGCTTCAAAATGCTACCATTCATATGTTTGGTCCAAAGAATGATTCAAATATTAAAAGGCTCAAAACGAGAAAAAACACAAAATTTTTATAAGAGACTAGCGACCACGTGGTCGCAATTGCTATTTTTTAAAATAAACTAAATTACATTTGTGACCACCTGGTCGCAATTTTTATTTTTTTAAAATAAATTAGATTACATTACCGACCACATGGACGCAAATAGTTCATAGAAAATGTTACAGAGCCGAAATTTTTTCTATGTGTTGATTTTTTTTTTTCACTACATTTGCTAAAAATGAAGTAACAACTTACACCAGTGGTTGTACAATCTCAAACTGATAGTTAATATTAATCTTTTGAATCCAAGTAGGCTCCAAGTTGTTCATTATAACCTCAGTGCGGCCAAGTTCCTCCAGAGCACCATTTCTTTTCTTTAGATACACAACAGTCATCGGATCGCTCTGTAATTGAAAAATAAGGTGGGAATAATGTTCCAGAGAGTGAGAAAGGTTCCCATAATTGAAATCGAAATAGTAACGTTTATGACATAACACAATAATTACAAAAAAAAAAATTAGTACCTTAGATGCAATGTCCATATCATGTAGCTTGGATGCTTTTAACGACAGCTGCAATTCAACATTGAAACATGTAAGATCAAGATAAGCAATCGTAACCGGAGAGACCGCTCAACTATTTGAAACAATTTATATGGCCTTTAAAGTTACAAGCAATTCCTGATCATATATTCTAAATTTTTTTTCCAGAATACAAAGTCAAAGGTGACAGAGAAAAGCATCATCATCAAGATCATACAGAAGCAGTTGCGTAAGGAAAACAAAAACAGATAAATCGAGAATAAATCGTAACCTAATAATACCTCCATAGGCGTAGAAAGAGAGGAGTAACCACGAGTCTTATAAAACAGTTCAACAGCATCATTCGGTCCAGCATCCGTGGCCGACGTTCCAGGCAGTGTGGCTAAACCACCACCACCTCCTCCTCCTCCTCCAACCGCTTGTTGACCGCCGCGGACATCAGAAAAGCAACCGCCCATTACTCGATTTCACCAACAAAAAGAGAAAAAAACAGACAATGCTAAATGCCAAAAGCCCTAGTGAGATTTAAGTATTTAAATAGAGAGCGCCGCGTAGAGTCGTCGTGCGCTGGGGAGTTCAAAAATGGGAATTAGGAAGCTGCGTGTAAAGGGGATTTGTGTGTGGAAAAGGTAAAAAGGAAGTCGGGTGGAATTATCGAGGAAGTTTCGTTTTCTTTTTTCTTAATAATGGGGTGCATTTATTATGGTTATTATATTATAATTGTTTTATGTTAAAACTGGCGTTCCGTCCATCTTCCACACGGATATGTGTGGGAGGGATATCATCTCGATTTATAAATCTTTTTTTAATAAGTATTTTCGAATTCTCTTAAAAATTTAATTTTTTTGTGTGTATCCATTCGATTCATTTCAAATTTTTCAATGCTTCACTTTTTAATTTTTAATTTTCTAATATACCGTTTAATAGGGCGGAGACATGGATTTGTTTGATAAGGGATGAGATTTATTTTAATTGTTAGTTTTTAATAAGTTGTTTAATGGATTGGGCCGTGAATTTGTTTGGTGTGGGATGATTTTTTTTTAATTGTTATATATTTTTATTTTTTTAATGGATCATTTAATGTGTCTGTGAATTTGTTTGATGAGGGATAAGTGATCAAGGATGTATTATAATATATTAGCATATCTTACGTCGTTCCGATGGGAAAGCCGTGTGAAAAGACACTTGTAGAAATACAGTAGGATCAGACCGAACTCGTGTGTTGTGTGTAAATTTAAACAGACTCATGTGGTATGTGTAAATTAAAATTTTTAATTATATTTGTTAATGAACCGGATTGGATCTATGTGATCTGTGTAAATTTAAAGGGCAATGTGATTTGTGTAAGGTGTGTAAATTTAATTTTTTTTTATTTTTAATAGATCGGATTGAGCGCATGTGGTATGTATAAATTTTAACGGATTTATATGGTATTTGTAAAGTAAAGGTATACTTATAATGTTGATGATGGCGCACATTCTCCCCTTCGTATTATATTATTAAGTAGATTATAAAATGTATGATTCTTCAAAACAGACGATTTCAGAACTCCCTCCGTATAAATGAATAGAAAATAAAATAGAAAAATATTACGTGAGTAGGAATGAGAATGAAACAAAATGAAAACAGAATGAATAAAAAAATCAAGATATAAAAACAGTAAGAAAAAAAGATAACATGTAGTATTTATATACTTATTGCTGATTTTGATAGAAGCCGCGTTGGGTGTGTGTGTCGCGTCGAATATGATATGAAGGATGTGTTTGTGCCGCGCGACCTGTCAATGTGTGCTACTCATTATTATTTGCTCCGCACGTATAAAATATTACCTACTGGGGCATTTTTATTTATTGTTTGTCGATTCAAGATTCAACTCTGGCAAGGTCCGCCACAAAGCCATACCACAAGACGAGGGGGCAACAATTACGATATGCCTTCAAGCCTGCCTCTATCAAAATGATAGAGTAACAACCGATATTATAGCAGTAATTTATATAAACTGCAGGTTAGCAGCAGTGTTGAATGATAAGATATTACTTGGCCGCTTCGGTAAGTCCTGACTACTGGCTGCGACCCACCATGGTCCAAGGCAAGGCATCGCCAGTACTTAATATCAAATACATGTGCAAAATGATAAAATCTTCTCCTTCAAAAGCTCGCATATCTTAGCTTGTCACAATATTTCACTATCACTCTGGATGTCAAATGTTGTAGCAATGCTTCTCTCATTCACCATTCTCTCTGGTGTCAAGAAACCAAAAGAAATCAGGAGGTAGATGGCCTTCAATGATTCTTGAACCTGTTAGCTGTTACACAGTAAGATTGCATGTACTTGCTAAATCAAAAAAATGAGAAGCTAGAGAAGTCACATGTAAAATAGCACAGCTCACTGACCTATCCATGTTCAGACTGCTCCTCAATTGCCTTGCCAGTTAAGGAGAGACTCAAGTGTTTGGATTGTCTTTTTTGCTCACCCTGGGTGATCTTCTAACCAATGTTGCAGGGTTTATTGATGGTCTCTCTGAAGTTTCTTTGAGCAAATCTTTAGCTTCCTTTGCACTGACAGAGCCCTGGTCGGCATCGCTCAGATGACAATTCTCACTGGAGCTACGGGTTTGTACCCGACCAGAGGCTGCCTTCACTTCCTCGTGATTTTCTTTGGATGGTTTACATGATGCAGCACCAGCAGTATCTTTCTTTTCTTTCTCCATTTCTTTCTCACTGAAGTAATCAAACTCATCAAAATCTTTGGGGAGACTTGCAGCATCAAGCTCGTAGGAACCCAATGGAACATCTTCTCTTTCATTACCGGACATCTGAAAATGTGGAACTCTGTGAGAGAACTGTAACAAATTTCCTGGGGGTATTCGAAATGAGGATCTTCCTCCTCGTGTTGTCTGCTGAAATAAACTAACAAACCCTTTTAGTTTTTTTAGATAAGCTACTTCTATGCCTTTTTTCTGGTCAAAATTTGTGAGGATGACAACGAAGTCATATTTGAATGACTCATGTTTCTTAGGGTCATTAGCCCAACCAATATCCCAATTTCTGAAAAGTGCCCAGACTTCTCCGGACCTGGGATGTATCACAAAAGTCTCTTCCCTTGCTTCAAAGTGCATCTGATGAGAAAACATAAGGTAATCAGTTGTTACTTGAGCGTCTTCATATACAAACATTCCACATGCAGTAGGAAGACCCGCTTTGATCCACTTAGTAATGCTCCGTCCGCCCGTGTCAGGTTTTAACCATGTGATCTCAAGCTTAAAGTCGGGCGCACAAACTTCTTGAATTTGTGCATAGAACCTAGGCATGGCATCAACAGTATCATAAACAGCCCATATCTGATCATTAGCAAAACAGCTCTTCTCTTTGTCCTTGTCAAAATCATAAAATTCTTGATCCGGAATTTCTGGACAATCAAAGCTGTCTGGTGCAATGTCAGAGTCCGTGTCATTGTCTTCAAATGTTTCCACTTCATTTTCCTCTAAATTGTTGGAACTTTTTTTTTCCAATTTCCTTTTTTTGATTGTCACATTTTCCATGTAAGAAGTCCCATTGATATGACCATTTCCAGATCCCTTACCCATTTGAGCTTCCCTATTGTTGTCAGCGCGCATCATCTCTGGCAACTTTGTAGATTCAGAAAATTCACTACCATCATACGAGCTTTCTCTATATGAAGCATTTCGTTTATTCCGGCTTGATCTTTTAGCATCAGAACTGCCATCCTGTTTAGCAGAATTACTGTCCTGATTCACTTCAGCCCTCACATCAACATCACCAACCCCACCTGAACTTTGACAAGATTCCACAACTCCAGCCCTTCCCCTCTTTTTGCTACTGTTTCTTGAAGCCTTTGACATAATAGGTTTCCTTTCATCAGATTTTGGACCTTTCTTATGAGCATCCAATTTAACACCACCGGCAGCATTGCTTTTTTTGTTGGACTTGTTATCTGACAATCCTGCTTTAGCAGGCAGTGTCCGCATACTGTTATGAACAGAACGTCCATTAGATTCTTTGTTGATTTCAACACCCCTCCCAGAAGCTTCTGGGCTTGTGTGCAAAGAACTGTTTCCTTTACCACTGATGCATTCTGACTGACTCGAGTTTGCATCAGACCGGCTAACTGGGGCTACAATCTCATAAGCAATAAAAGTACGTTTACACTTTTGACACGACAACTGTTTCCTAAGCACAAGTCTGAAATATTCAAAACCTGTCTTGCAAGATGGGCATCGCGTCCAAAATTTTTCTAAACCTTGTCGGAACATATGAGAATTCTGATGACGGACTTTATCGTCAGAATTTTGTTGTTTGTTGACAGAAGAGCTCCCACTGGATGGATGAGAGGGTGGCTTTGCAGATATTGAGGTTTGCGTAGAAGCTTTAACCTTCGAGTCAAAAACTGACCTTGTCATCTGATTAGAAAGCACTCTGTTCGCTTCACCAATAAGCTTAAAAGCAGCTTCAGCACCGGAAAATTTGTTCTTATCAGGATGAAGCAAGAGAGCTAGCTTTCGGTACTGCTTTTTTATTGCTGTTTCATCTGCAATTTTCCCAACTTGCAGCACATCATACCAATTCACACCAGCTCCAGTAGTTTTGTTCTGAGCCGAGCAGTGTACTTCACAAACTGCTATTATCATTGAAATGCTATCCAGATTTGCATAAAGTTGCTGAGCTTTAAGAGCAAATCTCTTGGCAGCAGCAAAATCATTATTTTGCATTTTCTTCTCAGCAATTTCCCTAGCTCTGATAGCCTCATCTTTGTTGCACTCCATGAAGATATAACTCTAAGCAATTACAGACCGCCTGATCAAATATTTTTTTTAAAAATCTCAATGCACCTGGATCACTGAAAACAAAAGGTAAAAACAAAAAATAACAGATGGAAACCGCAAATTTCAGAACTTATAATTAGCATATGAGAACAACAAAAAAGCATATCGAGAATGAAAAACATAATGAACGAAAGTCAAAAGCTGAATCTGCACATTATGACATGACTATATATTTTGATCCTTAAATAATGCCAAACATTTTTCATAAACTATTTGCAAAATATTTTTTTCAGGGTCGTGCTTAAATTTGCATCTTATAAATATGCCTAGTAAAAAAACTATTCTGAATATAAATATTTAGGCAAGCTGAAGCCCCCACGCTCTTAAACTAGGTCTGCCCCTGGTTAGACTCATCAAAGATGAAACTGAAGGCTCAAATATTCATAAAAATTAAACAATGAATGAAACAAAGTAAACAAAGCAAAATGTCCACCCATGACACTAATCAATCAGGAATGGATGTGTTCAATCTACAGCTGACAGGGAACATGTATATCTCAATCACCAACACCATAGAACTACAAATGCTGATTCATTTAGTATGTACAGAAAAAACAACCGATTTCATATTAATTCCAACACCAGAAATGAAAATGCATGGCATCTGTTCATGCCCAATCCATTTCATATAATCTAAGCACGGAATCCCCTAGGTCATTCCAGCTAATAAAACACGCTTTCATACACCAACTGAGCAAAATTATCCATATATAGACATAAAAAAAGGCCCTCCGACTACCACCAGTCAACCAAATAACACAAGATCTGTACTACAAGGCACTCGTTAACCACACACAACTCCCAAATGCTCCCGCACTAACCTCCGCACACAACAAACATATCAGCAAATCTTGAACTTAAACTCAACGAACCATAAACAGTCGTGCAAATGCAAGCTAACCATACAATCAATAACAAACAGACTAACGAAACCAAAACCCTAGAAATCTAAAACAACAGATATCAAATGAGAATGGCTGAAGAACAAAACTTACATCTAACGAAGGAAAAACTGTCACCAGACGGAGCTTGAAAACGGTGAGTCGGCGCCGAAAGTCGAGCTCCGGCGAGGCAGCGGCAACTGCTGGAAGCTTCAGGAAGGAAAAAAAGATTATCTCTCTAATTTACAGCGGAGTTTTCATCGGAATTTAGTTGAAATTTAATATAAGGGAAGGGACGGTGAACGAGGGCGAAAGGGAGATTTTTAGTCTATGGCGGGAAATTACAAATTTGGATCTCATTTTGATAGTGCCCTTGAGGTATCAAAGTAGAGTGAAACCTTCAACTTTGGGTATTTTTGGGATTGCATAGAATGAGAAAAGTTATGATGTATGAGTAGATACCAGTGAGATATTATTTTGGATAAAATGACGTCGTTTTGCGTAACATCAATTTTTAATGAGAAAGATTATTGTTGGTTATTTTGCTATTTTGTGCATTTGGTTTGAATGTGCAAGTGGGTAATATGATACATTGATACAACTTAGTGGGTTAATCTTGTCCCGAACATAGATGAACACCTCAATGCATTCTTCTATCAATGTCATTCTTGGAACAACCTGATCGGAGGCCTTATTTGAATCGTTATAAATCTAGCTGACATCATCTGTAATGATTCGATCGGAGGACCCGACCTAAGACGCAATAAGCCTACCTATCACAGCCTCATGTGTCACCAACATTCTTAAGTCACCACAACCTATGTCATTTTACTGAAAAATCATAGTACATTCGTGACATATGAGCAATTAGATATACTTATCTAGCTAGCTTTCTCTTGCTCATGGGATGTTACAATTCTGACTCATCAAAATTCTTTACTACTAAATTCTCATTACCCCCTCAAAGTGACAATTGTTCCCACCATCTCAATCTCATAAGCCAAAAACACTATAAACACAACTATTTTAAGAATAGGCTACAGGTAGAGTTGATAAAAATATGAAGAGTTGGATTTCATGGAGACACTATTTTTCAGAGGAAGAAAAGTTGAAATCTGAATCGTTTAACTAAATTAAATTAACTATTGAAATTAAAATAATCTTAAATTCGTTATAAATATTGCACGTTACAAATACATGTTACACTTTAGTTGCGTTTAAATGTCAACATGTAACGTCAATATAGTTGTGGTCAAGTGATTTGAGCATTTACCTTGGAATTCCAATGAAAAAGGTTCAAACCCTCACCCATACATGACATTATTTCTTTGTAGAAAGTGTGTTATTTGTCTCGTTCTAGCGTGGACTTTGTGCTTATTTCCCATATTTTTTAATGTCTGGAAAGTGTGTTATTTGTCTCGCTTTAGCGTGGACGTTGTGCTTATTCCCCTTGCATTAGGAAGCTTGTTGATTGTTCGGGGCTCGAGAACGTCCCAGTATTGATGGTCGTGTTTATAGATGTGTCTAGATTTTAAGGATTATCAGTGCACGAGAAGTTGTCAATATAATATGCAAGATTGATGGGTGGAGAAGTTATTTGCGAATTGTGTTTTGATCATGTACTATCATATCTTTTACTAACAAGTTATAACCAATATAACTCATTATCAAAAAAAATGTCAACATACAACGAGTAACATATATATGAACCAGGTCTAATTTAATCAGTTGATTGACTTGATTCGAATGGTCCAGATCTCGTACTTCCGCACTTCAAATATTTATTGTCTTTGTATAAACTTTTACAAAACATGATGGAAATACTGTCAAATGTAAGGACCGGACAAATAAGTCAAAAATATGAGAATCATGTGAAGTTATTACATAGATCCTTTTACTTTGGATTTTCTTATTTTGTCTTCAATTTAAAATGCGATTACAACACTAGTACATACTATAATCGTACTATCATTTCAATTTATATAATATGATTTATGAAATTTGAATCAAGTGAGAATTCACCTTAATGTGAGAATATGAGAATTTGAATGTTTATAACCAGTTAAACCATTTATATACATTTATCAAATTGA
>JAWWMW010027570.1:0-27456 GCA_035048345.1 Echeveria elegans
GTCATCTTTAACTTTATTCCGATCACTTTATTATGACTTTTATCGAACAATTAGCACAACACTTACAATTACATTATGGTCCCAATCGATTATTAAAATAATCTAACACCACCCTCATCCAATAATCATCTGAATACTTGCAAAAACAGTCCCGAAAAAATGGAATCCGACCATGCCATAAAATCTTCATGTGACTTCTATCTGTAATACCTGAATGAACTTTTCAAGAGTGATACAGTGGAGCTGGAAGCCAGTACTAATAAGATCAAAAATGGGCATGAGCGGAAAACGGAGGTAAAAAAAGAAGCAAATAAAACAAAAAAAGCTGGATCATCAAGAAAAAGAGCAATGAGATTCGCAAAATCTTCGACTCTAGAAATTGACGAAATTCAAAAGTACTTCCATATGCCCATCACTGCAGATGCCAAAAAGATGAATGTTGGATTAACTGTACTGAAGAAAAGATGTCGGGAGTTGAATATACTGAGATGGCCGCATCGGAAAATTAAGAGTTTAAAATCTCAAGGTACTTGCTGATTTTGATGTGCCAATTAATTTTATTTTTATCATATTTACTATCTACATTTATTTTCCTTTTTTCATTATATTAAAGAATTTCGAAATGGCAAAAAAATAATAAAAACAAGCTGTGAAATCAACTTATTATTGCGCTTGTGGCACCTTGTTTGTTTGTATATATTTTGTAAATCTATCATAAAATATAAGTCGGACGCCATATATTTCCCTATCATGTGCTCATTATTTCATTATACATATTAAAATGATTTTTATATTAAACTAACTATATTACCCTTTTTATTTATTGAATAAAATAAATATATTAAATGATTGTTCCTTACCTAATATAATATAAATAAGTGAAGGGTGAAAATGTACAATAATCAAGTTTTCCTATTTATTTGAAAATTAGTTATTGTTGTCCATGGGTGGGAGAGTATATTGTTCTTGAAAAGTTGTTCTCAAATACCCGAATGATATTACTTCCCAGGAACTGGAGCTTGAGAAAGAAATCGAAATGCTGGAAGAGCACAGGATGACTGTGGAAAAAATGCCTCATGTTGAGCTAACAGAGAAGACAAATAAGCTAAGACAAGCTTGCTTCAAAGATAATTATAAGAAGAGAAGGCAAGTTCAGGCCTCAGGCCGCTTGTCCCGACTGGTATTGTAGAGATCAGAGAACCAATTTCCCTTTAACTCAAACTATTGACATTTTTCTGAATACATATACGAAGATGGTTAGGACCTTTTGATGGTGTGGTTAAAGGTCTTGGCTGGTAATAAAAATTGTTAGAACATTTTTGTCTTATCCTCCTGCAAATATTTAAGTGGGAGTGTTACTATTTTTTGAATTAATTGCGTTGAAGTATTATCCGTTGTATATGATCTTTTACAGGAAAACACATGTGACATTCTTTATTGCATCCATTAGTTTTGTTAAGTAATCAGATTTTATCAAAGATAATTTTTTACAGCTAAAACTACTTATTTGAACAAGTGCATAAATATAGAAGTCTGATTTAGGAAATACATAAAATTCTGACTAGTATTTGAACACGTGCAGAAATAAAGAATTTTGGACTGGGCCACCGAAAGCCAAAACAACACTCACGAGGTACAAACCTGGATTAATAGCCTATATTTCGGACCAGCCTATTAAGCTAGGTAAAAATAACATGGTATCTTCCAACACCCAAATCTCTCTCATCATCCTCATGCCGTGCTCAACAACCCTACTCTGAAATCTTGAAATCCCCGATTATGGAATCGCCGGTTATTGAGGATGGTACGTTGAGACTCATTTTTTTATCTTCTACCGCCCAAAGTGTTACCAACGTCCAGATTTGTGTCGAGAAAATGGTTTAGTATTATATCTGATCCTGTGTTTGTGCGGACTCACCTTCGTCTCAAGAACTCCTCCGGAGGTTGGACGGGAGGACACTTCTCCGTTTGGCGGCTTAATCCGATATATTATTTTGAAGAAACAGAGATTTCATTTCAGCAAATGATGGTAACGCCTGTTAAGTTTGAATAAGTCACTAGTTAGTTCTTTAGTTTCCTTGTTTTATGGGTCAAAGTTGTGGTGCATGTGTATTCTGTTTCCTGCAAGTTCTCTTGTTCTGTTTTCATGTAAAGGCTATTTAATGCCATGATCATCGTTTAATAAAACACGCTTCGACCAAGCGTGCATACTAACGTTAGAATTAACAATTGGTATCAGAGCTTGAAAAGAGAAATCGAGTGCAAGAGAGAGAAAGAAAAGAAGAAATAGAGAGTGAGAGAGAACAATGTCATCATTTGAGAAATTCGTGCAACCGGCAATACCGAAGTTCGACGGTCATTACGATTTCTGGGCAATGACCATGGAGAATTTTCTTACAAGCAGAGAGCTATGAAATCTCATAGAGGAGGGGATTCCGGTAGCAACCGGGACGAACACACTGAGTCAAAAAGAGTAGAGGAAAGTCGTGGACGAAGCTAAACTCAAAGATCTGAAAGTGAAGAACTTTCTCTTTCAAGCCATTGACAGAGAAATTCTGGAGACAATTCTTGACAAAAGCTCTTCCAGATCAAATTGGGACTCACTGAGAAAAAAAAAGTATCAAGGATCTACGAAGTTAAGAGAGCTCAACTCCAAGCTCTAAGAAAAGAGTTCGAACTGCTCCACACGACGGAAGGAGAGAAGATCGATAGCTTCCTGGGAAGGACCTTAACAATTGTAAACAAGATGAAGACCAATGGAGAGACCATGGAGCAGAGCACAGTCGTGAGCAAGATACTCAGGTCCCTAACTCCGAAATACGACTACGTGGTGTGTTCAATTGAGGAGTCGAATGATTTAGAGACATTGAGCATTGATGAGTTACACGGGAGTTTGTTGATCCACGAGGGACGAATGGGTGGACAACAAGAGGAAGAACATGCTCTAAAGGTGACTCAAGACAAACGATCAGGTCGCGGAAGAGGCCGTGGAATCTTCAGAGGAGGTCACGTCAGATGACGTGGAAGAGCAATCTCAGATAAGGAACTGATCGAGTGTTACAAGTGCCACAACTTGGGACATTTTAGTGGGAAAGAAAAGCGAATTATGCTGAATTAAAGGAGGATGAGAAATTACTGCTAATGGCACACGTGGAGAATCAGAAGTTGAAATGGGAGGATGTGTGGTTTCTCGACTCAGGCTGCAGCAACCATATGACAGGGAACAAGGAGTGATTCTGCAGCCTAGAAGATGACAAATCAAACAAGACTGTCAAGCTTGGAAATGACATGAAAATGCTTGTTGCAGCAAGAGGGAACGTAAAGTTAGAAGTAGGGGGAATCACACAAATCATCTATGACGTCTCTTCTATTTACCTGAACTCACAAACAACCTGCTGAGTTTAGGACAACTTCAAGAGAAAGGATTAGCGATTTTAATACCAAATGAAGTTTGCAGAGTTTATCATCCAGGAAACAGAGTGATTATGTGTGTTGTAACTTCTATGGAGCAAGATATGAGAGTCTGCTCTGCTGCAATATGAAGTTGTTTCTCACTCTCAATTATGCAACGTTTTCTAAAATATATCACTATCATATAGTGCATTCCAAATTATTCATATATTATATTTGTGTAAATTTATATTTATTTTAAAATTAATTACACAAAATCACCACTATAATAATAACTTTTTTTACGAAAACGTCACTATAAAATATTTGTCATTTAACCACATATATAAATTTTAAGGTTAACAAATGACTACCTTTGTTAATATAATTTTTTTAAAATAATATAATGTAAATAGAGTGAGGATCACATGAAAAGTAATCTAACTATATGAAGTATAAAGAATTCTTAGTCGCAAATATGATTTGGGGTTAAGATTATATTTTAATTGATAATTAAATTTATTAAATTAATTACAAGCAAATCAAAAAGGGTAAATCAGTCACTTGAGATCATTTAATAATTAAAAATTAATTTATTAAATTGGAATCAACAATCAAATTACTATTCAATCAAATTCCAATAAATGTGATTTTTTACAGTTGGAATTGTGAAGAAGTGAATCTGTCAACAGTCAGTCGTCGCGCCTACCGAACCCAGCTGTACCAAACGTTGTGGTCAATCCCATTTGGGAAGTGTTTGTCATGTTTATAATGTAGATAAGTTGGGAATTAGAAAAACCAAATAGGGGTAGAAAAAATTGTCATGTCTATAATGTAGACAATTCGGGAATTAAAATATTCAAATAGGAGACAAAAACTTTTTTTGATAAATCAGGTTATAATCAAATCCCAATTGCTCCTGAGGATCAAGAAAAGACAACATTCACAAGCCTGGTAGGCACATTCGCATTCCAACGCATGTCGTTTGGATTGTGTAATGCCCCAGGTACATTTCAGCGCGTTGTGATGAGTATTTTTTCAGATTTATTGAATGATTGCGTTGAAGTGTTCATGGATGATTTTACTGTGTATGCGAATAGTTTTGATGAATGTTTGTGCAATTTAGAAAAAGTTTTGGTGCGATGCGTAGAAAAAAATCTTGTGCTGAACTATGAAAAATGTCATTTTATGGTATCACATGGTGTAGTGCTTGGCCACATTGTTTCTAAGAATGGGATAGAGGTAGATAAAGCAAAAATCGATCTTATTAGTAAGCTACCTTATCCTACTGATCAGCGTGACATCAAGTCTTTTCTAGGACATGCAGGATTCTATTGCAGGTTTGTTAAAGACTTCTCGAAAATTACATTACGATGTCTAGACTTCTACAAAAGGATGTTCCGTTCGAGTTCTTGTGTGATGCTCTAACTAGTGCACCCATCATACAAGCACCAGACTGGACACAATCCTTTGAAGTTATGTGTGATGCCAGCGACTATGCAGTAGGTGCGGTTTTGGGCAAAGAAAAGACAGGAAGCCCATAGTGATACACTACACATCTAGGACCTTAGATGCAGCGCAAATAAATTATTGCACTACCGAGAAGGAACTTTTAGCTGTTGTTTTTGCTTTAGATAAATTTCGTGCATACTTACTTGGTTCAAAGGTGATCGTCTTTTCAGATCATGCAGCGATACGCTATTTGATGACCAAGAAGGAGGCGAAGGCACGACTTATAAGATGGATTCTATTGCTCCAAGAGTTTGACGTGGAGATTAAGGACAAAAAGGGAGCGGAAAATACGGTGGCTGATCACTTGAGCGGAATTGTGAGCAAGGATGAAGCGAAAGCGGTAAAAGAAACATTTCCTGACAAGCAACTCTTCACCATTCAGGCTAAGGCACCATGGTACGCTAACATTGATAATTACCTGGTGGGAGGTAAGTACTCAATCTCATTTACAAAAGCACAAAAATCAAAATTAAGGCATGATTGTCGTCATTACATTTGGGATGATCTGTATTTGTGGAAAGTGGATGCGGATAAGATTGTTAGACGTTGTGTGCCTGATCATGAAATTCCTTCTGTGCTTTCATTTTGTCATGAACATGCATGTGGTGGACACTTTGGTCCTAATAGAACTGCGCGTAAAATACTAGAATGTGGATTCTATTGGCCTCGTGTGTTTGGTGATGCACATATCCATTGTAAAAATTGTGATAGATGCCAACGTGTAGGTATTTCTGCAAGAAATGAGATGCCACAAAATCCTATTGTTGTGGATGAAATATTTGATATTTGGGGTATAGATTTTATAGGTCTATTTCCTGCTTCGTTTGGTTATCAATATATTTTGGTTGCAGTGGATTATGTGTCCAAATGGGTGGAAGCAAAAGCTGTTAGAAATGACGATGGCAAAACTGTTATAGATTTTCTGCGTACTAATGTATTTTGCAGATATGGAGTGCCGAAAGCGGTGACTAGTGATCAAGGATCACACTTCTGCAACCGATCCGTTGCAGCGGCGTTTGAGCATTATGGAGTACATCACCGGGTTTCCACTGCATATCATCCGCAGACCAACGGGCAAGCAGAAATCTCCAACAGGAACCACACCGATTGGGAAGATGGTGAAGCCGTCAAGGAAGAATTGGTCTACTAGACTGGATGAAGCGTTGTGGGCATACAGGACGGCATACAAAACACCGATTGGGACCACACCGTTCAGACTCACCTACGGCAAGGCTTGCCACCTCCCGGTTGAGTTAGAACACAAGGCATATTAGGCTATTAAATTATGTAATTTTGATTTGGAAAATGCAAGTGCCGAAAGCAAATTGGAGCTGAATGAACTAGAAGAGTTGCGTTTAGAGGCTTATGAGAGTCAATTAGACTATAAAGCGCGAACAGAGATATACCATGACAAATACATCCTTGGACGTTCATTCAAAGTCGGGCAGCAGGTATTATTATTTTCATCACGTTTAAAACTAATAACCCAAAAAACTCTGTTCCCGTTGGACAGGTCCATACACTGTCACAAGAGTTTTCATCAATGGAGCTGGGGAAATCGAGAAAGAAAAAATTGTGAAAATTTTGTGGTAAATGGGCAAAGAGTGAAGCTATATCACGGAGGAGTGGTGCCCCTCGAAGAAGAATTTGAGTTGGCCGCGCCAACAATGATGGATTGAGGCACAAAACCGTCGAGCCAACGACGTTAAACAAGTGTGCTCTTCGGGAGGCAGCCCGAGTAAGTAATTCGAGTCCAACACATGTTTGTTTTAGTTTATTTTTAAGTCATGAAGAGTGATGCATTAACCGGTGTGAGTTCTAGTGTTATTTGAAGATTTTTTAGGATTGTAAACAAAGAGATACGCGGAGTCTTGGTATTTTTGCTACGCGGAGTCGGAAGGGATTTCGGTAATTCAGAGGACTCCGTATAGGAAATGGGTGTAGACATTATGTACTCAAAGAGAACTTGAACTCTACACCTCCTCAACGGAAGACCGACCCACTAACCCGATTATGTAGGTTTTGGACCCGGGCCGGGTCAACCTCACTCAATCCGACCCGCGTCACGGATCTGACTCGAACCATTCCAAACCCAATCCAAATATATATTCATAAAAAATAAAAAGTCTTGCTTGAGATTCCCACTACTTTAACCAATCAAACTACATTACTTACTGGATACATTACAAACAATATATATAGGAAATGTCATTCATGCATAACTAATAGCTCTTTTCAAAATATACATTTAATACAAGTTAAATTTTTTTCCTACAAAAAATAATTAATTTAATACAAATTATGAAAGCATGTAATACGAGGAAAAATGAAAATTGGTCGGTTTTACGGTTATATTTATTTTGGACTGAATTTTGGATTGGGTCTTGATATGTGATCATGTAATATTCTCGAGTTGGGTACGGCTCAAACCAAACCTGGTCTAACCCAATTCATACACACGCTAAGTAAGATCATGAGAGTGCGAGAGGGATCCGGTGCAACCACGCAAGTGGGGCATTAGAATTTCTCTTCTGTTTTCGGGTGCCTTCGACCCAAAATCTGAATTCGGTATAGCTACAATTCTCTAGTTTATGTAAAATTTCAAAATCTGAGCCGAAGACATCCAAAAATTGGAGAGAAGCTCTGATGACCCCACTTGGTGTACCGAACAAAATAGAACTGCACCGAAACTTCTCTCCTTTTTCGGGTGAATCTGAGTTCGACGTAAACTAGAGAATTGTAGCTGATTCCAAGATCTATAATTCTGTAATTTACGTCGAATTCAGATTTTGATCCGAAGTCACTTGAAAACAGAAGAGAAGTTTCAGTGCTTCCACTTGCGTGGTTGCACCAGATCTGTATTCGAGAGTGCCAGCTGTAGCCAATCATGATTCGGATCCTGAAGGACAAAATAAGTTTAGGCAATCGATAGAATTAACAGGATAGAATATGAATTATCATCGATATCATTTTTTTATTTCTAAACCATGAATGTAAGAATAAGACATGTCGGATGGAAATAAATAATCTATATATATAATAGAATTCTTTGTCCATAACCACACATAATTTTCGCTGCTAAAATCCCTAATTTCTAATTTCGTTGCTAAAAATAGTAGAAAAATAAAACAAAATAATAATAAGATTAAAAATTACTGTCCCATTTGATTGTCATTTTAAAACTTTATTTTTGGTTTTTATTTGTACCCTCTCCTTCTGCTGCGTGCGTCATTGATTATCCCGAAATCGATTTTGCTATCGTAGATTCTTGTGGTCTGTAGACCGAATTGGTATCGAAGGATTTTCGATTCTTACAGGCTAAGGTTGGATTAGGGTTCGTTGAGATGGGGAGTCCTCCGGAGAAGAACGAAAGCAAGGGCTTTTTTGCGTCTATGTCTTCTGGGTTGTCCATGTTTGGCAGCGCCATGCACAGATCCGTTAGTGGGTATGTTAAGCGTTCCTTTTCAGTTCAATTTTTGTGCCGCAAGGTCTAACCTTTCTGATCGATTGATTGCCTGGGTTGTTGGTAGTCCACGAAACCCTAACGTTGTTCATTACAGTTTTCCTTTGTGTTTTGAAGGTTGAATGATATGCCTCTGCTGTAAAATTACTACTGTAAGTAATAGTTGCTGAAGTTCATTTTGTCATGTTAGCTGCTAGGTAGCAAGATTATTTATGTTTGAGGTGTTAAACTATGATTATTTGGAGAGTAGTCATGTGGTTCAGAGTAGTTTATTTTGGCTGTTAATATTTTTTTGATCATTGCTTTTTTCGTTAATGGGATCAGGTTTCTCGGCTATGAGGGTGTAGAAGTAATAAATCCAGAAGGAGGAAAAGAGGATGCTGAGGAAGAAGCTCACCGAGGAAGGTGGAAGAAGGAGGTTTGAGTGCTGCAATTTGCAAATCCTTTTTTCCTCTCATACATCTATATATTTGGTGTTGAATGGGTCATTCAGATCCCTGTCCATTGAGTGTCAGCTGAATTATGCGACTAGAAACTTAGAAAGTTATGTCGTTTTGATTTTAATATTCGAGGCTTCGTGCCAACTCTTTACCCTTTCTTCTGTATTGTTTTGATGGTTTAACAAATATTACATAAAAAGAGGAAGTTGGGGCTTCTTTTTTCGTTAATTTTATTTTCAGGAGCGCGATGGTTATTGGAAAATGATGCAAAAGTATATCGGTGCAGACATCACTTCAATGGTGACACTTCCTGTTGTTATCTTTGAGCCAATGACTATGCTTCAGAAAATGGCCGAGGTTAGCTCAATTACCTTACATACATGTTTGTGGTTTTCGGGGGACTTGTAACGTCAAACTTCTTGTTGCAGTTGATGGAGTACTCATACTTGTTAGATCAAGCAGATGAGTGTGAGGATCCGTATATGAGACTGGTGTATGCAAGTGAGTGAAGTCTTTTGACGATTTTGTCATAATATATGTTCCAGTACTGTATTTTAAATGCTTTTGTGATGAAACACAGCTTCATGGGCTATATCTGTCTATTATGCTTACCAACGGACCTGGAAGCCTTTTAATCCTATTCTAGGTGAAACTTATGAAATGGTCAATCATGGCGGCATAACTTTTCTAGCTGAGCAGGTAATCAGTTCACCTTCTGCAGTTGAAGTGCTTTCATGTATTCCATTACTGTATTATGGTGCGTTTGCCGCAGTTGGATTCTCAGCATCAAAACTTTCCTTTTTGCTATGCACTGGCACAGTTAGATACCATGTCATTCGATGGCCTTCTTTGAACTATTGTCATCTGTCTATATAACATAGTTATGCTCCTGGATTCTTGGCAGGTTAGCCATCATCCTCCGATGAGCGCTGGACATGCAGAGAATGAACACTTCACCTATGATGTCACGTCAAAGCTGAAAACAAAGTTCTTAGGCAACTCTGTGGATGTTTATCCTGTTGGAAGGTTAGTATATGTTCACAATCTGTTTTGTAGCCCTTGATACACATCCACATGTTAGTTACTCTCTCGATTGTAATTGCCCTGTATTGTATGTCCACTTGAATATATGGTATACCTTTCGCATAACTATGTGGAAGTTGACATAGTCACGGCACGCTGGCACTGCTTTTGAGTTGGATATTTTTCTAGGCTACTTGGATGAGAAGCTCGAGAATCATAATGCTATTAAGCGTTTACTTATTAACATGGCTTTCTGGGTTCAGAACACGTGTGGTTCTCAAAAGAGATGGTGTAGTGTTAGATTTGGTGCCACCGCCCACAAAAGTAAACAACCTGATCTTTGGAAGGACATGGGTTGATTCACCTGGAGAAATGGTAATGACGGATTTGACTACGGGTGACAAAGCAGTATTGTATTTTCAACCTTGTGGCTGGTTTGGGTATGTCATTACCATGAACAAATTACAAACTGATGCCTGTTTTTACTTATACCAGTTTAGTTTGCTAACAAACTGTCTGATGATCTTTTTAATAATATGAGACGCACATTCTGTTCCTATGAAGGGCTGGCCGCTTTGAAGTTGATGGATATGTATACAACTCAGCAGAGGAACCTAAAATCTTGATGACTGGCAAATGGAACGAGTCGATGAGTTATCAACCATGTGATTTGGAGGGGGAACCTCAGTCAGGCACCACGCTAAAAGAGGTTGATATCTTGCCATCTTTCTTCTTGTTGTTTCTTTAGTCTCAGATATTCATGAAGATTTTTGGTTCAACCAACACCTAAGTAAACTTTTCACTGTGCAGGTTTTCCATATTGCGGATGTTCCCAAAGATGACAAATATCAGTACACATACTTTGCACACAAAATAAACAGCTTCTCCACTGCTCCAAAGAAGCTACTGCCATCAGACTCTCGCTTGCGTCCTGATCGGTACGCTCTTGAGAAAGATGACTCCTCTAAAGCTGGGTCTGAAAAGAGCAGGTTTGTCTCTGTTATTGTGATTTATATGTTTACAATTCTCGAATGTCCGGCCCAATCCCCTCATCTGAAAAAGTTAAATGTAAAAATTATGTAACCCTGTTTCGCAGACTGGAAGAGATGCAAAGAGCTGAAAAGCGAATGAGGGAAGCCAGTGGCCAAGCCTTCAAACCGCGATGGTTCGATCTAACGGAGGAAGTTGTCCCAACTCCTTGGGGTGATTTGGAAGTTTACCAGTACAATTCAGACTACTCCAAGCACCGTGCCACTATAGATAACAGCCCCATTCCTAACAACAAGGAAGAGGCAGAGTCGACTGAGTTCAACCCCTGGCAGTTCAGCCACTCTGCCTCAGACTAACGGACCGAACACATGAGCTCCTCCCGCATTTAGGCCATAGGCTATAGCATTCAAATTTAAGCTTTCCTTCAAAAGAACAACAAAAATGCATCATTCCCATTTGGGAAGAAACATCCTCAACAACTTCAAATTTATATGTTCTCTGTAAAAGTCATTTTTTTCATTGTCAGCGAATTTTGACCTAGTCAACATCTGTAGATCTCCGCGCCATGACTCTACACATCCAAGTGCAACGGCGTCAAACCGTTGAACTGCCAGGTCAGCTTCTTATCAAAACCCAACTACAAGAGCCCGAAGGGATCGATGGATATTCTATCAAGTCGTCAAGGTTGATTCTGTCTTGTTATTTAATTCAATAAATTCATTATTTTTTTCTTCGTGGATAAGATAATACGGACCTCGGGCTCAGCCAATCAAAGATAAGCGTCGGATAATGCTCTTGGAACTTTTTATTTTTAAAAAAAATTCAGTTAAACTGCGGAGTGGTGGTACTGTTTGAGCATGAGTTAGGGTCCGTTCTTTTGAGCTGAACTGAAACTGAGCTGAACAGAAAATTTAAAAATAATTAATAAATTATATTTGATTATTATTTTTTATTTTAAAAATAGTTTTAACAAAAATGAATAAATCTTAAACTTGTACTCATAGTTTCAAGTCTTATTACACTTTTAAAATAATTTTAAAAAAAATAGTGAATATTTATCAGTTGACCTGAACTGCCTTTAAATTAATGTCAAAAGAACAGAGCCTCGGTCATAGTTTATAGGATTAGGGTTTGAATACTGAATTCATTATAATTTTCTCACATTTATTGAGAGATTTTATTTCCCTTCTTGGTGATTTTTCATTTCTCACGCCTTGTGTGAGGAGAGTGTTATTAGTTTTATAGACGAATTCTTCCTTTTGCAGGTGAATATTTGTTGTTTGATTGAATTGTGAGAACAAGATTATATCCATTGCTGAGATGTCAAAGCGTTATTGAGCGCGCAATTTATTAAATGTATGCTTACAACAGATGAGTAAGGGAGTTACATGCGACCTGTGCTTTAATTTAAATTAAATGTAATAGATGATATTGTATTGTGCATTAAAAGTTAAATCGGTTGTAACCCACTATCTAGGGATGTATACGAGTCGCCGTTCACAAGCCGCTCGCGAACTAGTTCAGCCAAAGCTCGGCTGGACTAATCAAGTCAAGTATGAAAATATATTTAAGACTCGATTAATAAACAAGCCGAACATGAACAAAATAATACTTTGCTCATTTATGCTCGTGAACTCGTTAAGTTACTCGTTTGAAATTCATGTATATGCTCGATTAAGGCTCGTATATATGTTTGAAAGCTCGATTAAGATTCATTTTGTTATTTGTACTTAAACAAACGAGTATTTATGATTCGATTCAAGTTCGAGTAGCTCGTTTATAGGGTTGATAATGGCTCGAGCTCGATAAAATTTTGAGTTGAACCGAACTCGAGTCTAGTTCGAACACTCAATATTTAGACTCGTCGAGTTCGAACCGAACTCCATCACAATTAATATATACTCAAGCCCCTCGAGCATTCTGATACTCGGCTCGACTCGACCCGACCCATTTATAGCCTATCACCATCAAAAAAAAATAATTGCACTGCTTTTGTGCACATTAAGTATCAAATCTTAATGTGTGATTTATAATATATCTCCACGGTTAACCCTTGCTGAGCTTTTTTGACAGGATACTATACCAATGAAATGTCAAATTGTTGAGAACTGGAGACAATATTTTGTAGGTTTAATATTGCTGCTTATTTTGGGATCCTGTAAAACTGAATCTAAGTACAAAAACACTTCCATTCCATCCCCTATTGCCACTGCCCCCCTTCGGCTGTTTGGGTTTTCTAAATTCAATAGTATATAATACTCTTACGTAATTACTGAATTAAAGTGATAATATTAGTCACATTTTCTCATTGCAAAACTGGAAAGCGAAACAATTTTTTTATAGCAATTACGTACGTATATTATAAAAGGAAAAAGGAAAAGATTTCAAAATTAGTACGTATATAAATAAGCTTTTGAGTTTATTAATGGAAGAAAGAAACGAAAAAATGTTTCAAGAAAAAATGGGGGAAGAGTGAAGAGGATGGAGAGCCACATAAATCCAAGTGGTGTGGCCACGTGGGGATGGATGGCCCACATAAGACATTAGTGGGGTCACAGGGAAACCGGGAAAGGTAAGAACCGGTCTTTAAGGTGTATAAAGTCGCACCAGTAACTTGCAACCCCTGTCTTCCAGTGACCGACACATTCGGTGGTACCAGAGTCAAGTTGTATAAGACCCTTCCTCAACCCCATCAGAGCCAGAGCGAGACAAATAGAGGTTTTTATTAGAAAAAAAACAAATAAAACTCAAAAAAAGAAAAAGAATTCCGATGAGGGTTTAGGCGATCAGAGGTTGAGAGAGAGATAAGACGAACACAGAGATTGTAGCGCTCTCTGTTGGGTATATCCCCAGAAAGCAACGTTTTTAATTTCTCAATTTTACTACTTTTCTTTTGGTGATGAAGTCGAAGGTGTTGTTGTGATCGGTTTGGAGTAGTACTGTTTCTGAGTTACTCAGAGGATCCGGGATATTGGTAATCTGTTCTGCGGTGGAGAAAGGTTGGTGCCATTTCTGGGGTCTTTGGATTTGAGTTTTGAATCTATGTCACCGGACTGCATTTTGGTTGAGCAGTTGGTAGATTAAAGTTTGGTGATGCGGTTGAAGTGTAATGTGATTGACGGATTCTCCGTAACTAGTTCCTTCCTCCATTTGTCTCTCTGGGTGGGTCTGATTCCTGTGTTGATCATGTGATTGTTTTAGGTCTGTGGTTTTTCTTCGGATCAATTTTCAGGCTACCCATCTTCCAGTTTCTGCTAAAGATGGCCTCTTATGGCTCTAGGCTATATGTGGGTTGTTTCAAGTTTGGTGCTTTTTTGTGAGTTTGATCTGCAGCAAATGGGTATGTTGCAGATCTGGATAGGTGTTTTGAGGACTGATGTGATCAATCTTGACCTTCTAAAAATAAGGGTTTTGTGGGTTTAAGCTAATTAAATTGCATAGTGCTTGTTTTCTGTTTTGGATTGCAAACAATTTCAATTGATCTTACGTGATTGTTGGATATGTTTCCTTCTGGGCAATAGGTTCTGTTGTTTAGATTGATCGTTTTCTGGCCATCTAGCAATGATGAGATCATTTTTATACTAATAGACTTTGATTGAATGCTCTTGAACGAGTTAATTGTTTGCTTGACATTTGTTATTGTTGATGTTTAGATTTTGATGATTTCCTGATTCTGTGGTTGCTTTTTTATTAGTATCAATTTCCAGGATCTGGACCTATTTGGGGAGGTTTCTTGGACGGAACTTTATCAGGACAGGTTGTTTCAGTTTGATGAGTTATTGGTCTTATGATATTGCTATATCTTAGTTATGGTGTTTCAGAAGAGGCTAGATTATGGATTCAGTGGTTACCAGGTGCCTCCCACACCTCGAGCTCCAAGATCATCCCGGGTAACTCCATGTTGCATCACTTAGTGTTCTGGCTTATCTGGTTTACGAATTATTTCAGGGTTGCTTATTGGTGACTTTCGTTGTGTTTGCAGAAGAGGGCGTTATTCAAGAAGAAAGTGGATGAGACTCCAATGTCCGCGTTCGATTTGCTAGCTACGCTGGCCGGAAAGATATTAGTTGAAGGAGAGAAATCTGTAGTAGTGAACTGCTGCGGACGTGGAGAAGTCATGAAAAAGGAACTACCTTTATTTGATAAATCGATGAAAGTAGAGCCTTATGACTCCACAAGCTATCATCCAAGTTACAAGTCGACTAACAATGTTTCAGAGGTTCATAACCCTGAGCCGTCTTTGAAACTCTCACCTCCTTGTGGTATGGACTCATGGTCCGGACTAGCAAACTTAAATAGCCCAATCAAAGATTGTAGTAACTTGGGTCTTCCAAGCAAAATCGAAGTGGAATATTTACATTCAGAACCCTTGATAGAGCCAGAAGCTGGCAAACATATGAAGTCCGAGCTTTCTGATGCTGTGAAACCTGCTGTTGGAGTGGATGCTGCTACATACGGTTTTGAGGTTCAGAAGCCTGAACCTTCTCTGCACTATTTTAGTGCTGTGAAGATTCCTATGTATGGGGATGCGCGTGGTACTCCTAATGTAAAAATATCAAATAGAGATGATGACGAAAAATCTTCAGGGTGCACTCAACCCAGTACCCTAACAAAGTCATATACGTCCTCGCTTCCTCGTATAGTAGATCAGAGAATAAGAAATTTTTTAGCATATAAATATTGGAATGTGGCTCACAAACTAAAAGATGGCGGAGAAAAAGAAGTACATAAAACTGGTACGTTTTTGCTCTGTGGAACTTTGAAATAATTCCTTGCAAGTGGAATTTTTATGGAATTCTTCTCTGTTATTAGTATCCAGTATGCACTTCTTTCGGTCTCATAAGCTCAGAACTTTTCCAGGTGTGGATAAGCATCCAAATTACCAAAATCAAAGATGTTTCACGCGTCAGAGGTCCCAAAGAAATTATCCTTTCAAGAAGCGGAAAATGTACTGCCGTGGCCCCTTGTCAAATTCCGACGACGGAGCCGCTGTTAAGAACATGAATAAGGAGGCCTTTGAATCAGGTTGGTAAACTGTACAGTCCTTACGAAGCCTTTTTTCTTGTCACGTTTAGTCAAATATGACAGCATGGGACTTACCTCGATGTATTTTGTATTTTTGTCATTCCTAAAAAGTTGTTGGAACATCATCGTTGATCATGGGTGGGAATGTAACATTTAAGCGTAGGGATTCTCATGGTACTTTCCCTTAACAATTCCTTCTATAAATTTCTTTCAAAATCTGTTGACATTATTAGATATGAGTCTTTATTTCTTTACTCAGTGAAGCTTAGGATAAAATCTTTCAGAGTTCCAGAGCTCTTCATTGAGATTTCAGAGATGGCAACTGTTGGTTCATTGAAGGTATTATTTTCACCAACTAATCCTAAGCCCTTTCTAATTTTTTTGGGATCTAATACTGTGATTTAATTATGCAGCGGACAGTAATGGAGGCAGTGACGACCATCCTAGGTGATGGATTGCACGTTGGTGTCCTTCTCCATGGAAAGAAAATCACAGATGACAGCAAAACATTACTCCAAACTGGGATTTCTGACAATAACCAACTGGACTCTGTAGGATTCTCGCTGGAGCCAAACCCTTTGGAGAATTCACAGTTTCTGCCTTCTGGAAGTTCTTCTCATATGCTTCCCGCTAAAACTCCCCAACCAAGTACTAGGTAACTTCTACTCAACTCAGAATTACTCTTAAACTTACTGGTCTTTCCAGTTTAGAGCTTTCTTGTAGATTGTAAAGTTTTTGCTATGTGACTGTGTAAACTTTAATGATTGACGTCGTACCTTTCCCCTTTTTATCAGGTATATGCCTCAGGAAGTGGGTCGAGGCAGCTCTGATATGTTACTGGGTCCACCACTAGTTAACATAGGAAACTTTGTTGAAAGTGATCACGATTCAGCACCATCTCCTGGCTTATCCATGGATAAATTTGCTGGAAACTCTAGAGAAATAGTCCGGGTTCAAGCGGTGAAAATGGAAGTTGTACCTACATCAACTCCTACACAGAGTACTAAGTCCAAACACTCCGAAGCAGCCCAACGTAGAATCCGCAGACCCTTTTCTGTATCAGAAGTCGAAGCACTAGTACAGGCTGTTGAGAAACTAGGAACTGGAAGGTAATTGAATCAGAGATTGCAGAAAGGTTTACACATTGTTATTTCAATATACATATGGTTCAACTGACAAATTGTTTTCTTTCAAGGTGGCGTGATGTTAAACTACAAGCTTTTGAAAACGCAAAGCATCGAACATATGTAGATTTGAAGGTACAAACAACTTACTAGTACATGTTTATAACTTTATATCAGGGGCGTGCTCAACAAATTTCAAACTGTGCAGGATAAATGGAAAACACTTGTGCACACAGCTAAGATATCTCCTCAACAAAGAAGGGGGGAGCCAGTACCTCAGGAGCTCCTGGATCGTGTCCTCGATGCGCATGCGCACTGGTCTCTCCAACAAGCTAAGCAGCAGCTTAAACATCAGAGAGAAACGCGGCTATTCCTTGAGCTGGAACCAGCAGCACATAATAGGAACTGAACCCCTCAAATCCAGAAAAGGTCAGCGTGGTGTAAAAATGGGTTTGTTTTACCTTTTGTCTAATTTTTTTTGTTTTTGCTTTGTGGTCTCATTTGGACAAACCATGTATAATATATATATATCTGAAAATCGTCCAGTTTGAAGAATTAGTGAGGGAGCGAGCAAAACAGTTTGTTACTTGTTAGGGTCATTTGTTGTCTGTCCAACCGGGACGGACTTTCTACCATATGTAAAGTTTCTCCTGATGCCGTCCTTCATGTTTGTAAATTGTTTGACTGAATAAGAAAGAATCAATTTGCAGCATCTTCACTTCTCTTTAGAAAGTTGATGACTTTATTCATGGGGTGTGTTTGTTGGAACAAGTTTAGTACTGTAATTATTCATCATGGGCAGCAATATAACCGTCATTTTGTTGCTATTTAAAAAAAAAATCAGTAGTTATCAATATTTTTTAGAACGAATTTAATAAGTATTTCAATTTATAACTACAGGTGGATAGCTATAGATATAGGATTGTGGTTGCACACACAACTCAGGTTTGTCGTTTAAGGTTTATTAAATTATGAATGAAAGGTTACGCAGCATCATGTACGATCAACATACACTTTCAATTTTAGTATGCTTAATTCATCGACATGGTTATATAATACTGATTAAGTATATATTGCGCTTACCCATGGGAAAAAAAAAAGAGTATATATTGCGCTGCATACTTTGAACCCAACCAAAAATATATCAATCGTCATCATATTTGGTAATTAAATGTAAATTTAGAATTATTTTTATTCTTGCAGTTTTGTTTAAGTTTAACTATTGTTGGGTAAGGCCCTAATATAATAACTGATACGAGTGTGGTTCACGTGAAAATAATAATATTTGTGAAAATTAAAAACATACCTACAAAAGACACTGTGTATAATTTGACGGTTAAAAACACGGTCAATCTTATAATTATTCAAAACGTATATGTCCTTATTCATAAAACAAAAACATGACTATAGGTAAAAACTAACATCGTCTCCCCTATCTTCAATATCGTAGCACTATCCGACTTCACCATCCGCCCTCAACCACTTCGATCCCTTCTGATCGCTCTACCATCACCATCCTCGCTCCATCCAAGAAATTCGTCATCGATTCTCTTCACAATGTTAGTTGTGCCATCAGTTTCCTCCTGAAGCGTCCTCCACCATCTCAATCTCTCTAATATTTCATCTCGCTCCGCCGTCACCATCCACTCCACCTTCCTCATGGCATTGAATCCTCTCTTTCTATTTCTGCCAAAATTTGTCACTGACTCTATTCCAAACCACTAACTTTGCCGTTAGTTTTCTCCTTACTCGAGACTTCTACCTTTTCATACTTCCGATCTGACACCACAACCTTCTTCTCATTTATCTAATTCATCTCATTTTTTCCTGCCATCTAATATCCATACGTTAGAATACATTATTGCATCTTGTTCCTACGAGTTAGATATTGCATTAAAAAGTTGATTCTTTTGATAGAGTAGAGTCACAACAACCTTATTCTGTTTGCATTCCATTAGAGTGTTTGACTTAATTCATGACATTTCTTCCGAACAGTCCACTTACATTGCTACATTATTTTTAGCTATGAAGAGGGGGAATTTGACTGCTATTCAATCACCCTAATTAAGAAGGCAGTTTCAAGGACAAGATCACAAATACCCTAATTAGAGTATATAAAGGAGGATGAATATGAATAATTGCTAAAAAGAGAAACAAAGTTCTTTTACGGAGTATTAAGTATTGTTGTAGTGTTTCTAACTTGATTCCTGTTAATTATTATTTATTAATGTCTCATGAATTAGGAATACTTATACTATGTCAATTTTATTCTTCTCATTTTTCTTTTTTGGTGTTTGGTTTTATTTTTTTGTTCATATAAATGAAAATTATCTCTTATATTTTATCAGTCACATAACACTCTATTTTTTACTTTATTCTTCACTCATTTACTTTCATCTATAATATCTTTTACACATGCATATGAAATCAGGAGAGATAGTATTAGCTCTAATCTTGATCTCTTCCAACCTTTAAATTCAAGGGAAAGATATCATTTAAACCATGAACTTGCCAAATTCGGACATTTAAATCCTCAACTTCAAAAAATTTATTTAAATACTCAACTTTTGTTAACTCTCATTTTAAATCTTCAACTTTTGTTGACTCTCATTTTAAATCTTCAACTTATGTTTAGTCGGCCATAAAGGCATGTCGTTAGCAATTTCCATTACAAAAACAAAACAAAAAACTTTTAAAAAATTAAATTAAACAAATAAGTAAAATTCACTCATTTAGTATCACCTATTATCCTCGCTGATCCCGTTTTGCTCGAATATTTGATGTTATAGTAGTTGTTTTAATCCATAAAGTGATCTAACTTCATTTCTGGATCCATCCCTAGAGAATATTACACATACAATTCTATTAAGCATTTCGTCAAACACCTAATATGCATCGTTCTAGTATGGATTAAAACACATGTTATCAAATCTGATTTAACTCATGAAAATATGAAATCAACATGTTTGAACATCCACAAGTGTTAGAAATCAACATTTAACTCATTAATGTATTCTTCTACAAATCTGAGCTCTGCCTCTAACAACAACATCAACAACCCTAGCCGGCGGCTAGGGTTTCGTGTTGTGCCTCCATTTTCTCCTCACACTTGGATTCTAATTTTTCCTTTTTCTTCCTTTTTAAACTATAGAGAATATGTTGTTATTATAGTTGTAGAGTGTGTCTTAGAGTCTAGCAAGTGAAAAGTCTCCTTTCGTAAGAAATCCGGATTGGATAAGCACACAAGAAAGTTGAAAAATCACGAGCAGAGTGGTTTCTCGGTCGATCAACCACTCTCTGAAAATTTGGTCGACCTTACTCTATCGAGCAGAAATGTTGCTCGGTCGAGCAACAACACTTAGCCAAATTTTTCTGCTTTTTACACTGCGCTGGATACAGATTTTGACCCTCTTAACGTCTCAATCACTTGTTGACGTAAGCATAAAAGTTTTAGTATCTTGAGTCTTCTTTCCAACGCATTTTGTTGTGTCTCGAACGGATAAAGGATGCGCTCTGTAGAAGCTTCTGAAGCTCTGAAGGTCCAAATTGTTCAAAAACTGCCGATTTTGCTCTTTTTGTTTCACATTGCTTTTGTCTCCGAAATTATTGGAAAGTGTGTTTTGAGCCTGAAATAGCAATGTGAGTGTATAATATAATCAATTTCATATGATAAATGCAAAGTAAATAGGTGAAAATATGTCTAAATAAAGTCATGTTTTACACCGATCACTCATCTTAAGATACACTCTCGTAGTTAGTTGTTGCACCAGCTGTCGTAAGTGTGCATTGAACAACTACTCCTCTAAATGTCCAAATAGCATATTGCGGACATGTCATCTTGTCAAGTGTACAAAGCAATTATACACTTATCTAGCCATCAAGATCATCATCTAGATTTATAGAGTTGTTTGCCAAAAACATTGCCATTTCAGCTTCATGTTACCATGGAGCTCACAAAGATGCGGTGGTCATTCGCATCAGTTATTGATGGAACCAGGTTTATATTCTTAAAGGATTGGCGAAGTTAGAGTGGGTGCTCGATATCCACTCGCATATGTTGGTCGTCTTTAATTCGTTCTCGGAGCGCAACTAGACGCAAAGAAGATTATAACTTTTTTGGTTTGTGAAAAGATCCAGCTTAGTCCCATGAATCGAAACTGCTAATATGTATTTGTTTGAAATCGGTCGACAAGTACATGAGGTAGCTTCCGATAAAAACCGAATGACAAAAGAAGTTTTTTTTTCTTTTTCCGATTGAATTACGAAAAAATGTCAATCATAATGACAATTTTCAGTAATTAATTCCACGCGAATAGACGGCGGCTCGCCGCTCGTTGGCCTGGTTTTGGATATAAAATGGCTGGTGAGGAAATTGCGTCATTCGGATTTCAGAGAGGAAATTTGGATAAAATATTAACACATGTCATGTTTTCATTGGCCAATATCCATGACATTTCAGAGAGGTTGTCATCATCATCTCCACACTCTCACAGCCGCAGCCACCGAATCGGATTTGAGTTGAGCGGAGCGGAGCAATGCAGTCCATACCTTCATCTCTCGCATCCAATTCCTTCCTCGTAGCACCCACAACTCCTCGCCCCAATTTCACCCGCCAGTCCACCAGGCTCACTGTCTCCGCCAAAAAGTCCGGAGCTTTCCCCTCCTTCCGCAAACAATTAGACGCAGCTGAAGAGAATGGAGCTGACCAATCGACGTCCGCCACGTCATCGAACCCATTTATTTTCTTAAGTAAATTTGCCGACAAAGTCGATGTGAAGAGTCTGATTCCGGTGGTGGGTCAGCCGTCGTCCGGAGGGATATCGCAGCGGCGGAAGGATCCTGGAACGGTGTTTGTTGCTGGCGCCACTGGTTTGACCGGCGCTCGTATCGCTCAGACGCTTCTTCGTCAGGGTTTCACCGTCCGCGCCGGCGTTTCCGACCTCGGCGCCGCTCTCGAACTCGCCCGCCTGGCTTCCGATTACAAGGTTGGTCGCTCGCCCCAATTCAATTTCCCGAATTTTGAATTCTAGTATTTGTACAGTTTTTTAGGGTTTTATGATTGCAGCTCATCTCCAGCGACGAATCGAAGAAATTGACCGCGGTGGAATCTTCGTTCAACGACGCCGTGTCTGTCGCCAAAGCGATTGGAAACGCAGGGAAGGTTGTGGTGACTATCGGGCCATCGGAGAACGGGCCGACATCTGATGTCTCAACTATTGACGCATTGCGAGTAGTTGAAGCCTCGCAACTGGCGGGAGTGAGCCACGTGGCGGTTGTGTACAACGATGGCGGGCCTTTAGCTGCAGCCAACAGTGCTTTGTTCAACGGCATTTCAAATTTTTTCAGCAACATATTTGCAAAATCTAAGGCTTTGAGTTTTGGTGATTTCTTGGAACGAGTCGTGCAGACTGAGGTGAAATTTACGCTGATCAAGACGCGGTTGACTGAGGATTATGCTGTCGAGAGGGGTTATAATGTTGTGGTTGCGGCGGAGGGGTTTACCGGCTCAACCGACTTCAAAGTAATGTAATGCAATGTGGGTTTCGTTTTTTTATGGATTTTGTTTTGTGTAGATCAATTTAAGCTGGCTGAAGTGGAACCATTGCTCATAGGGTGTTTTTGGAATTCACAGGTGGCCAAGTCACAGATTGCATCCCTCGTCGGAGACGTGTTTTCTAACGTATCTGTGTCTGAAAACAAGGTACATTTTCATGTAAAGTGTTAATCATACTACGAAACTGCTGATCGAGCTATGTAATTGAGTTTTTTTAAATTCCGTGATACATTGTTTTCGTGGATTGATATTTGATCAGATTGTGGAGGTTTTCACAGACCCTTCAGCCCCGACTAGGCCAGTGAGCGAGCTTTTCAGGTAGCGTATGCTACCTTGTTTTGCATATTTTGAGTAACCAAATGAAAGCATTGTGTTAAAGCAGGCCTTGCGCTGAAATTTTTTTGATGAATTAATCGATTTGTTTAGCTTGATTCCGGAGGATGGGAGGAGACAAGCTTATGCCGAGGCCGTGGCAGCAGCAAAGGCAGAGGAAGAAGCCATCATAGCTGCTCAAAAGGCAGCTGAAGCTGCTGTGGTTGCCAAGAAACTCGAAGAAGAGGTGAAGAAGCTAAGTGTTGAAGAGGCTAAAGCAGCTAGTTTAGCTGACGAAGCGCAGAAGAAGGCTGCGGCAGCAGGTACTTCGCTAGAATCAATAATGAGTAAAGCCAAAGGGTTTGGAAAAGACCTCACTTGGGATAAACTTAGCGTGCAAGTGGCTAATGCTGTTCCCAAGCTTGAGAAGCCCAAGGTCCAGGTTGCGACAATCAGGGGACAAGCCAAGGCACAAAACTTGCCTGCTCAGAAGGCGGTTGTCAAGCCTCAAACGGCCACCCCAGTTAAAGAGAAGGCAGAGGTAAGGAAGGTTTTTGGCGGACTGTTTAAGCAGGAAACAATCTACATTGACGATGACTGAGATTTTGTAATAGAAGTAATGTTGATTCATTTCTGCACAAACTGATATCTGGAAATGAAAATGGGCTTTTTCTTTCCTCCGCTCAAATCGTCATGTCAATTCGGCTAACCTCCCAACCAACACAAAACTTACCCGGTAACTGCTCAGAAGGCGGTTATCAAGCCTCAAAAGTCAAAAGGCCTCCCCAGTTAAAGAGAAGCAGAGGTAAGGAAGTTTTTTTGGCGGACTGTTTAAGCAGGAAACAATCTATATTGACACAATGACTGAGATTCATTTCTGCACAAACTGGTCTCTTGAAATGAAAAATGGGCTTTTTCTTTCCTCCGCTTAAATCTGCATGTCAATTCGGCTAATCTCCCAACCGGAGAATCAGATACAATAAAACCATGCAACAAGAAGAAACGGATGATTGTGTGTCTGATTATGAAAGCCATTCATGACTCGAGCTTGATAACATCAATGTCTGTATATGTATCATCATCAACTTTAAAGCTCATGAAAATCTCTAATTATGCAAGTAAAACACATGATGCTGTCCTTGAATTGCTTCTTTGATTAATGAAAAAGATACTACATTACATAGAGGTCAAAAAGATGTTTTATTTGGCCTGATGAGAGAAGTTGATTCACTTGGGACAAGGCATCCCAGCTGGTTGGTTCTCCTCATTAGCCAAACTTGGTGTGCTTAAATGTTTAAAATACAACATGAATCCTCATCACATCAACAATCAAACATACCCTTAGCGACGAGAATTTTCGTATTCTACTCAAAAGTACAAGTAGGAATGTCGCTTTACTTAGACAAGTCAGCTCACCAAATGAGAATCGACCAGATGGAACTCAAGATAACACCAACGAGAGAGCAACACGTAGACACATTCTTCAATATAATCATACACATACGGAAGCTGAAAGCGAGAAAAGCTGATTATCAAATACTTATATTCATAATCTCCAGACACCACCTAATTAGACCTTAAAACTATCCGGCACACATACTTAAGTGTTTTTATTCCGTCAACAACAAACAAATACTTTCATCTCATATCCATACACGCAACGCACGTAACTTAAGTCCATCATTATGATTCGTACGGAGACGGACACATTAGATTGTGGGATTAGGTCATCGCATCTAGAACATCCGGCTCTCTAAACTAAAAGCCCCACCGTGCGCGGTGGCCAAACCAGGACTAGTTTAGACTTCTGATTTTTTTTTCTTTCTTTCTTTTAAACGTGAAATTCGTATGATTAAAAAAATGAGGGATTTTGAAAAACTGGTTAAGTAGGGGGGACAGAACCGAACAGGTGGCGTCCTGCATACCTCCACCATCCTCGTTTAAATGCTCAACACGTGTACGTATATATATGATGCTCTGGCTCTGCTCTCTGCCACGTCACTCGATCGTCGTGCGTGTCCTCGGTCTCTCGCTCGCCGTAATTATTAGTCGTACAGTGTAAACTTAAAAAATAAAATATCGACGAGATGGAGAGAAAGGCATATCGCCGGATACGTACACACTCAGATCGGTCGATCAACAGATCCCTCAAGACGGCACGCATGCCGTATACACACTAACATGCATTGCCGGGACATGTGTCTGGCGTTTACTTCATCTGCGTAGCTACGTGCTAGCTAGCTCGCAAACTCATCCTCGGAAAATCAAACAGCCAAAAAAACAGAGCAGAGCAGCCCCACAACACCTACGTACAAAAAATTAATCTAATCAACGAGTGCAAGACTAGCTGTAGCTGTACCTGTAGCGTAGGTATTTAGTTCCACCAACTCACGTGCCTGTTGTAATCAGGGTTCCCTGAGAATTGAGATCTTTGTGTAACCTAACGTGGTGGGGGGGTTTCATGCTCTGTTTTTCATATCAACATTTCATTGAATTATTACGTTAATCAAACTCAAATCTGTGTGCCCCCTTAACTACGAGGCGTCATTTGATTAGATCGGCTGTTATCCACACGCTATGATCAGAGTTTAAGTGCTATGCTTGTCTGAATCTCACACGGTGAAAGCTCTCTTTCAATATTTCAGCATAGTATAGACAGGGTTTCTGCCTTTAACCTCTTTTTTGTCGATGTGCTCTTTTTTCGGCCAGGGGGCCTGATTCTGAAATCTCCTTCGCAAAACAGAACACTTAAACGGAAGTTGAAACTTCGAGGACCGGATTGTAATAAAGAAATTATGAGATTGGGTAAGGTAAGAACTAGTTGGGTGATAGATGAGACGTGGAGGAATTTCACAAGCCCACGGCACGACCTAACGTTTATTGATCAAGAAAGAAATGAAAAATCTATCCTGCCGAATCAGTTTAAACAAACGTCATAACGCTACGATCATGACACGCGTACTCAAAGAGGAAATGTCTTTCAAATTTAGTATCGCAAAAACAGTACATTTGGATATAAATTTTAAGAATTTTTTTTTTATTTGAAATAAAAATATATAAAAGAATGATAAAAACTAAATAGATTGAAGAGAGAATGTATTTGTGAGGATAAAAATATTTTATTTAAAAAAACAAAAAAATTAATTTAAAACAACTAAAAAAGATTTATAATATGAAACGTAGTAGCTAGTTTTTTTAATAGAAAAGAAAGAAAATTCGAAATTGAAGTTTAAAAGAAGGGAGTGGGGTTGAGAGACCACATGCGTGTGTCAGCGATCACCTGTTAGCGAGCAACTGGCACACGTGGTGAAATGATCTATTCAATACCTACACGTGTTCATGTTACGAACGGCGTAGTTTCAAAATGGACGGCTGAGATCACTACTGTAGTTAGTAACAGTGTAACCAATAGGGGTGGTGTCCTAGTGGTAATACACTCTCTAATGTTTTTGGTTACGGTCACCATTTCTTCTCACTTTGAAATACACTATGGGTTTAGTTTATAAAAAAGATTTGAAACTATTTTGACTTAAGTTTTTAACAATCTTTTCATTCATTTTAAGTTTCAAAATCATTCCGAAATCTCAAACTCTACTCCTGATGAGGGTTTAAAATTATTTTGATTCAAAACCACAACAACCACTCCAATAAATCTCACCACCACCGACCACTGCCCATCACCGTCCTCCACCGTCTACCGCCACCATCGGCCACTGTCCTCCACCACCGATCACCGCCTGCCGCCGACCATCACCACCTCCGACCACTGCCACCACCGACTTCTGTCCTCCACCTCCGATCACCATCGACCATCACCACGAGCACCGCCGACCACCACCGCCACCTCTGACCACCACCACCTCCGACCACTGCCAACCACCTTTGACCAGCACCGATGACCACCACCTCCGACGATCACCACCACCTCTGATCACGACCATCGCCGACCTCCACCTTCGACCACCGCCCACTGCCAGACACCACCACCTCCGACCACCACCACCATCGAAAAATCGCCACCATCGCCGGATTTTTTTTATTTTGTTTTAAATTTTTAATGAACTAATTAATTAAAAGATATTCAAAAAAATAAGCAAAATGAAGAAATTTGATTCAAAAAATTTCGATCAGAAGTTGTGTTGGCCGGTCGAAAGTTGTGATGGCCGGTTGGAAGTTGTGATCGTCGGTCTGAAGTTGTGGTGGTCGGTCAGAAGTTGTGGTGGTCGGTCGAAAGTTGTGATGGTCAGGTCAGAAGTTTTGCTGGTCATAGGGTTATAAATACCAAAAGTTTATAAACATCAAAAGTTTTGAGAATGATTTTGAGAATAGTTTTGAACTTATTAATAAACTAAAAAGTTGTTCAAAAGTGAACTCAAAACAGTTTCAAAATAATTTCAATTTTTTTCAAAGTATATTTATAAATTGGGCCTAAGGGTTTGTTCTTTTGGCCTGAACTGAAACTGAACTGACCTGAACTGACTTTCTGTTCAAGTCAAAAGATGATGTTTAGCACCGTATAAAGAGATTTAAATTAAAGTCAACTTTTTTATTATGTTCTTCATATTATTTACATGATTTATTAGTCCAATTTTTTTTGAAGGAAATCATGTGCTAGGATAGGGA
>JAWWMW010027571.1:0-17621 GCA_035048345.1 Echeveria elegans
GAACAAGTTTCCGATCAAGATTGTTGTAGGAAGTTGAAATGAAAAGGTTGAAAGGTTTTTGTAAAGTTTTTGTTATTGAATCTGAACTTATCTGTACAAATTTATACAGGTAATGAACAGTAGGTGAAAAGTTTGATAATTACATAATATGTCCTTCTAGTCTAGGTTATCTGCGTAACTAAGTCCTCAAAGTTTTAGAATAGAACACTTGAGCCCCCACGGTTAATTCTGGATCTGAGAAGATGAATTGATGAAGGGATCGGGCGATTGGACGAAGGCGATGAAGGCATTTTAACCAGGCGATGTTGGTGGCGAAGATGATGGCGATGGTTTGTGAGTCGAAGATCGGTCCAGGAAGCTAATGTCAACATAGGTCGGTAATTCGGTAAATCGATAATTTACCGAATTTGAAATATCATTTCTATTACCGACCGAATATTAACTGTGCACGAATCGGAAATTTATCGATATTACCAATTACCGAATTTACCGAGCCAAAACTTATCGGTAAAGAAAATTCAGTCCGATAAATCGAAATTTACCGACTCGTGCACACCCCTAGCCACAACCAACAACATCAAACCCAACCCAATCGATAACGAAGCAGAACCGATCAAAATATAGATCCAACGAACCTGAGATTTCCAGTTCCATTACTCAAACCCTGCAAGCTCCAATTGAAGCCGGAAGAAGATTACGGGCGTCTCATCAAATCCATAATCATACAACCAATTAGTATTTTTTGGCCACACCATATCTTCTACTCTAATCTCCACTGCCTGCTAAACCCATTACTAGAAGTCGCTAATTTCCGATTTCGCAGTTTCATGATCGATTTCCGAATCTCTTATTTTTGATTGGATATTGGAGAGCGGGAATGTCACTAGACGGATGCGCACGCAAGATACCACTCACTAAACGGGCTCCAATTGGGCCTGAGCCGTCGGAACTGAGGCCCGATTTTATTTTTTTTTGTATTATATAGCTACGTAGTACGATCAGGATCAGATAGTGGGTTGGCGGGTGACGTGGCGCGTGGCTAACTGGGGAATGACTTTTCAAAAGAGAGTTTTTTATTTACGATTTTTATTGATAGTACTAGCATTACACAACAATGTTGACTCAAATGAATAAAAATTTTATTAAAAGTTGGTAATTTTTTATTAGAAAATTTGTTGGAAATAATTTCAAGTTTTACCCATTTACTGAGAATAATCCCAACTTTGGATTATTTGTAAATAATCTCAACTTTGATTTTAGTTTGCTCGCAACATACCTTGTTAAATGTAACTGCCTATTTGTTCAAAACCATTTCATTAAAAAAATTCAAAAAAAATTCAAAAAATTTATTAAAAAATTTATTAAAAAGTTATCTATTTATTCTTGCTTTAAATAAAAAATATACCTTGAAAATAAATATTTTATAATTTAATATTTTCAAACTTTATCAAAATGTTGTATATAATTATATAAAAAATATCATAAAATGTATGATTATTTGTCATTGGTTTTGATTAGTTTATTAAAAAATTAATTTTTTTTGACTCGTTTCTATTTCTTATTACTTTTGTAAACTATATAGTAAGAAAAATTCAATATTTTTTGAAAAAGTCATAAGAAAACTAAGAAAGTCAAAAAAATTAAAATTTTATGAAAAAATTTATCAAAACATGTATTACGTAGTCACAACTTTTTTGTATTTTAAATAAAATATTATGAATTTTTTTGATAATATTTAAAAAATATTAAACTAATTTAAAAGAAATTTTTGTTTAATAAAATTAAAACTAAATGAATGACTTTTTAATAATAATTTTCTGAAGTTTTGAATGTTTTTGAGTTTTTTTGTTATTTTTTATGAATTGTTTTGAACAAATAACCGGTTATATTTAAGAAGGGTATGCTGTAAGCAAACAACCATCAAAGTTGGGATATGTTGTAAGCAAACAACCATCAAAGTTGGAATTATTTAAAAATAATACAAAATTAGAATTATTCTCAGCAGATGGGTGAAAATTAGGATTATTCCTTAACAAATTACATCTTTTTATTTATTTTGGAATGAATGTGTAGTGAATCTTTAAACCTAGAGTCACACCTGCACTTATAAATCCAAGCACAATACTGTTAAAACGTTAGTCTGAAAACTTCTACTTCTTAACGCTCCATTTCCTAATGCTCCCTGTCCTAAGTTCTAAATATATTTCCACAGTAATTTAACTAAAGAATGCAAGAATAGAACTCAACACATTCAGAACACTTTTAAACACTTTCAATTTTCATGTCCTAAATTTCTAGACTCTTGGTCAAGATTCTAAAGATCTTAAGACAAATATAGAAATGAAAGAAAGTAAAATGCAATGAGACTTTTGTTTATCCCGTGAATATATCATGTTAGGATTTGATATACGTTGAGCGTCTAAGGCTCGGTAATCCACTAGAATTTGCAGCAAACTTCAGTCCACAATGTTCAGTACAACACAATACAAAGGACTAGAACTTTCCCGGAAAACCTTGAACTCAATCTTCAGAGTTCAACTTCGAACCACCACCGACCCTGGAAATTCATATATTTCCAGGTAGCGCTCAACTAGACCCTCAATTCTCCTCAAATTCACCTAGACCAATTCTTGCATCACCTGCCTCAATCTCAGCAAATCGCCTCGTCGCTTAGGTTTTATATCGCTTGAATGTTTGAGTGGATGAATGAATTGCCCTTCTCTGACTAATAGAAGTGCTTTTATACTTCTTTTCACCGTATGATCAAACAGATCAACGGTCCATAATACTCAATGCATTACACGCCTTGTCATCGCTTACCTGTCGCTGAGCTGGCATGCTGACTGGACCAACGAAACTAGGCTGGGCTGAATGAATAAAGCTTCATATCCCACGGAATGATATGGAGTACAATGTAATCTCTTGGAATTCTTAAATCATTGATTGATAGAATATAATAATTTTAAAAAAAAATCGATTTCAGAATGACTTATTTTCAATTTCGATTTCTGAAATCATGCTAAACGAGCCGTAATCTCTCATATAACAAATTGCATACAATGTTGTCAGTGTATAGTGTATAAGCCCAACTTGGAGGATGAATGATCAGCCAATCGATCGATCTTGGTATGTTGAAAATACTGTGAAGATCTTGAGTATGGTATTTACTTGGGTATTATAGGAAACGCCGGTAAGTTAGGTGTTTTCCCAAGAATCACCTTAAGATTTTTTTTTCAATAATCAATATTATGTTTCGACATGTTTCAAATTAATCACCAGATTGGCTCTTCCGTTATAGTGTGTGTAACCAAACGCGTTTTAATAAAAAAAAAATAGGGTTTATTACCGGAAATCACCTGTAAAAGATGAGTTTTTTCAATAGACACCCATAAATGTGATATTACCAATAACCACCTATTAAAATAATTTTTTTACCAATAGTCACCCATATAAATATAATCACTTCAATAAACACCCACTCATCTGAAAATAATTCATAAAAAATAACAAATAAACTCAAAAATATTCAAAACTTTAGAAAACAATAAATAGAAAAGTCACCCACTTAGTTTTATTTTTAACAAAAAAATATGTCTTAAGAATATTTTTGTATAAATTTAAAAGAAATAGAAAAGTCAAAAGCAAGTTGTTTCAAACAAAATCATGTATAAGTTTAAAAGGAAAAAAATAGTCAGTTTATTGCATTTTAAGAGACTCTGTTAAAGTACGTGTTGTGCTGAGACCATGAAGACAGTGTTATACCAACTTTTTATTTTGCTTTAGTATGTAAAAAAAATTTGTCAGCATCACCCTATAACAAAATTGAAACTCATACAAATGTACCTATAGAAAAATTTAGAAGATGTTTCAAATTAGAATAGGATTTATAAATTATAAACTTATAAAATCAAGGAAAAGTGAGCTTATGCAGTTCCAATTTCCCGCAAAAAAAGGCCCAAAAACATAGTACTCGTCTACTTCTCCCGCTTATTTGTCTGTCTTTGACCATCTGCAAAGAGTGTCCAGATTCTTATATAATACGACATATCCGATCAGATTATTATTCGCTAAGGAAGAGGAAGTGTTTTCATGTTCTGCATTTTCATTCTTGGTAATAATATGTGACTGGACTTTTGAGTTAGAGGTTGAGCAGGTGGCCGAAGATGGCAAGTGGGGGTCTGTTCTGTCTTTTTCCAGCATGGATTTTGTTTGCGCAAATGAGCATGCCGAAAGGTTTTCATTTGGTTATCAGTTTGGCGCGAGGGTTATTCCACCTATCAGCTATCAACGCGACACTACGAAAATCAAGAATGCTGCATTCATCAAATTCACTCATCGTCGTCCAACGTCCTTGCGCTACGCTTAATTATGCTAGCAGAAAGGTGGGCCGTTCTCTCAAATTCGCGGAGTGGGGTTACAAGGGTATTTTAGTCAGAAAATGTGTCCTTGGAATTGTAGCCGGCAATTGCAGTGTTCCTGAAGATACTATTAAAACTATGTAGAGTAGATAAGTATTTGTAAACCCGCTACAAAATCACATACATTTTGGATGATTGCATATAACAGATTGCAGCGTCAAATCCTAATATAACATTTTTTTTACCCCAATTGTGCAACGCTAAACGGGATAATCAGATAATGAATGAAAATTCCGATTGGCACGCCATCCCTAACCACAAATTAAGAATCTCTCTCGAAGTTTTCACAAACAAAATTGCATTGAAAATGGGTCTCATTGAATTTGAACACGTGTTTAATTTGATGGCACTTCCTCGTACTAAAATGTTCTTCTTGTTTAGATTGTGGTGCAATTTTTAAAAAACAATGAAAGTGTAAGAGAAAAATAAGATAAATGTAACTGATTGGAGAATAAAGTAAGAAATGGTGTGTTGTGTGAGAGATAAGTAGGAAAAAAATATGTCCAAAATAGAAATAGTAAATATAAAATAGGACACCCAAAATAAAAACATGAAGAACAAAAGAGAACAGAGAGAGTAATTCAAATATCAAGCGGTTAAGCATCCTAAACAATGATCGACTTTAAAGGTTATGGATGCGACCTATGAGAAAACTCCTCAATATGTAAAAAGTTAGGTCCGACTAGATGATCAAGTCTCAATTGTGCCAAGTGGTTTGGACTCTTGCCTTGGAAACGCCATGGTTAAGGGTTCAAAGTTCAAATCCTCACTTCTTCCCACAATTCATGTTGTGTGGAAGATTGTTATTCTTGCATGTGAAAGTGTATTGATTGCTCCGAACTTGATGAGATTATTTGTGCGCGTGTTGTGATATTCGTTGAAGATTGATAAGTAAAGAAGTCGCATGTCACCAATGCTCAATTTGGAGTTCAGTTTACTAGTCAATAATATTGATCGTGTACTAAATATCGCATACCCAATGTAATCCTATAAAAAATAATTGATAATAGAGTAAAAGCATAAGTCCAAAATCAAAATAATAATATTAATAATACAAATATTATATTTCCAGGCGATAAGTCAATTTATTGACGTATTATTCGCTATGTGACAAGCGTATTTTTAACCATTTATAATTGTGGAATTAGTTTCAGAGATCAAATTGCAGTCAAACAAATGTATAACTCGAAAGTCTGAGATCGTCTCAAGAGATCAAAAACGCAGCGCATATACTAGTAATTTAATGATGTGTCTTATCTATTCAAACAGTAGAGATGATTTTTATTATAATTCCTAAAGTGCAGAAACAAAAAAGATGAAATGTGTATTAATTTAGAGAAAGCATTCCAGAATACTATTTCACCTATGTGCATACCTCCCTAATTCATGCGATGAATTATCTAATACAAACATATTATGCAATTTAGAGAATAAACCATGTGTGCTTTAGCCGACAACTTCACATCTAATTACTAATATTGTGCAGGAAATATCAATATTAGAAATACATTAAAAACAAGTCTTTTAATTAAATAACTCCTACACTAGCTCCTGCTATCACTCATGATTAACAATGTCGCTCTAGCATTCACCTACGTACTATCAGCATATCTACCACAGTTAGTGTCAATTCTACATTAGTCTGATTAATCACCTCAAGCCATGATGTCACAATGTTTTCTCTTTTCGGTCTTCTTAACGTCCGAATCGCTCTTTGATATAAACACAGAAGTGTATTATTTTGAGTCAGCTTTCCAATTTTTTCGCCTCGATCAGATCACAGATCCATTCTATAGAGGCTTCCAAAGCACCAAAGGTCAAGAAACGCGACGAAACTGCTCCCTAATGCGCGTGAGGTCGTACCCGTGTCACTCGAATCTGAGACGGGCTGGTTGTCCTTCATTGATTACACTGAAGTCGTCTCGACCGTGTCGCTATGAGCTGAGACGGGTGAAACAGGCTGGTCGTCCTCTGAATTTGGATTTTATCTGATAAGTTGGTAGATTCTTGAATTATCTTTCTAACAAGCTATCATTCACCTCAATCGAGCACTCGAGCTGTATTTGGCAAGATTTCAAAGGCAAATAGGTCAAGTTGTCCAGTTTTTTACGTTATTTCTCTCCATTGATCAACGATTTCTCGTTTGGCTTCCGATGAATACCAAAATCTCGATATAATGATAAACGACCCGAAACACTAAGTAAAAGAGTGAAATAACGACAAATGTTCAAGAAAGCTACTAGAATTCATAACTAATAAAGCAAATAATAAGACAAGAATTTGAGGTATCAAAACACTCTTTTTTTTCTTTTGAATTCGTTCGTCCCGAACGAATATAAAGTTCTGCATTAGTATAGTAGTACGCATACACCCTAGCTTTCATGCGATCACGAAATAAACTAAATAAATCCTAACTCATTGTCGTAAGAATCATGGCGGCATTTAGCATATGCAATAAGCTTCTGAACTCCTAGGCTACCCTACAGTACCAGAAAAAAGCGAATTTGACTTATTATTCGTTTTATTAATTATGAATTCTAGTAGTTTTTTTGAACATTTGTCGTTATTTCACTCTTTTATCTAGTGTTTCGGGTTATTTATCTTCAAGTAGAGATTTAGTGCTCGTTGGAAGCGAAACGAGTAATTTCATCGCATTTCAGGACGTTTTGAACTTCAAAAGCTTTGAGAGCGAGCATCGGTGATCTGATTGAGAACTAAATAAATTTCGTTGAAAAGCCGACTCAAAATCCTAAAACTTTCATGTTTTCTCAAGGAGTGATTGAGATGTTAAACAGAGAGTGACGCGGACCATGTGAAGAGATAGCATGACACGGACGAAGAAAAAGTTCCCACGTAATTTTTACATTATCCGCGCCAGCTATCTGGCTGTCAACCGCACTAATATGCTGACGTCAACGTCATTTTGTCTACTTCGGGCTAAAACTAAACCCTAGTATACAAATAATGGGATGAAAAACCTAAAGAAAGGATGAAATTCTGGAGGAGAAGAAGATGACGAAGAGAAGAAAGCATCAACCACTTCACCCGAAAATCGGTTCTATCATTTCTTCTCAATTCGTTATTCTCGTATTGTATTATCATGAGTAGTGAGTAGGCGTCTTGTTCCAGGATCCTACGAATCATATGTTGTATCCAAACTCTATTCATGCGATGATTGACTAATTTGCGATGTTTGTCATATGATTTATTCAATTCTACATGTTTTTATTCTCATATGTTCAATTCTACAGATGAATACCTAATTTCATGAATTGTCTAGGTTAAGAACCAGAACCAACATTAGCAATGGCTTGAGGTGATTAATCTAATTAATGTAGAATTAACACTAACCGTGGTAGCTATGCTTGACAGTACGTAGGTGGGTGCTAGTTACAACATCGGTAATGTTGAATGATAACATGAACGTAGTGGAAGAGTTATCGTATTTGAAAGACTTGTTCTTAATGTATCATTGGTTTTTGATATTGTATGTAATGACTGAGTGTTAGTAATTAAGGATAATCGAGGTACACCTCAATGGAGGGACTCGTAGTACAAGATGTGTAGCTTGAGTGATGATCCGAATTAGATGTCGGCTAACTGAGAAGCACACAGTTTATTTTTCATGTATCGTATGCCATGTGTGAATTTTATATTTCATTGCATGAATTGAGTGGTACGCATGTGAAGTATGATTCCAGAATATTTTCTCATATTAATCCATTCTCAGTATTTGCGTACCTTAGGAATTATAGTTCACAAAACAAACTTTTTTATTGAATAGATAAAACATCACATTGATTCACTAGTACGTATATGTGTTGCGTTTTGCTCTCTTGAGATGATAGTCGGACTTCCGAGATATAAATTTTGTGCGACTACTACGTGACCCCTGAAACGATATAGATAAATATAAAGGGTTAAAATACAATTGTAAGGAGGTTGATATCATATTAAACGGGTTTAGTTTGTTCTATTGGATAATAGATTATAGATTATAGATTATATTATATTTTTAATTTAATTGGTTGTTAGTTGCACCTCGTTGGTTGGGATCTAATCCCTTAAAATGTCCGAGAAAATAATAGTATAAATTCTGCAGGCCTATTTTCCTCATGTAAATGCATTCTAGGTTTGAATCAGTTTTGTTGTTTGTTTTGATAATTTAGAATATGCGTATTTAAGGTTAATGAAGATTATTTCTTTCTTTCTAATTTCCATTTCCCTACAGATGATATTCTGAAGTTATGTATAAACAACGTAAAACTATGAGTTGTATAATAAATGTGGCCACCAAGGGAAATCAAACACGCATGGGAAAAAGTTAAACCCTAGTAAGACATAAAATCTCACCTTTGCATATATTACCTAAACTCGTAATCTTGTAGCTTTTCAATTTTCATGATCCACTTGAGCATACTGTTCTGCTTTCAAATGACATTGCCAAATGTGTGTACTGTGTACCCATTGAATTGGTCAACGAGACATTGCCAAATGAGAAAAATTCTTTATTTGATTAGAACCGCTCCTTAAAAAAACGGACGGATGCGGATGCCCCTAACAAGTTATTATCTATTCTTATAAAAGAATAGAGAAAAGGACATAAAACCAAGCATGAAATGACGAAATTACACTTCATTAAATTAAAATAAATGACTAAACTACTCATTACTCATACTAATTGTTCATATTTGCATTATATTTGAATGTTATGTACATGGAGTTATAACTCTTACATTGTTTTGATTGCAACTTCGATACAATGCAATGTCGTGGCTGTTGCTGTTGATTTGATTGTTGATGCTCTGCAAATTGCAGGAAGTGAATTTGACAGTGAAGCAGTGGCAATTCCTGCTGTTTTCAATTTGCAGGATGGCAGGAGTGGACTTCTGCTCAGTCCTCATATTCGGCTTTTCAATTGATAGTGAAGCAGTGGCAGCTCCTTAAACATGAACATGATGCATGTTGCCATTAAAATTAAAGATAACGGGTACGGTCCGACCATTAAATAAAAATTAAAAATTAAACGTTAAACTGAAAATTGAAAATTGAAAATATTAAAAATAAAAAAAAATTAAAAAAAAAGTAAAAAGTAAAAATTAACATTAAAAATTAAGTAAGAAACATTTAGCATTTTTAGGTGAATCAAATAAAAAAAATTCCGTCGGGACGACGGAAGCGCAGCTAGTATCTGCAGAAACTCACTCTGAGGTGCCTTTGTGACTTAATATTTCACTCTAACGTTTTCATCTAACCAAGTCTGAGCTTTCCTTCCTGGCTAGCTAAATATAATGTGGGTTATATTGAACAACTTTGGTGCATCATTGGAAACAACATGCGGAAGACAGACGTTGATGATCTGAAGTTTGCTCTCCAATTTGTCCCGAATTTGGATTCACTTGATTTAAAGGACATTCCCATTGGAGATGAAGGCATCGAGTGAGATAAGCTTTCACTCTTCGCTTAGATGCATGTTTCCTTTTATGTACTTTATCTTCGGCTAATCATCCATGTCAACATTCTCTCTTTCAGGATTTTGACTTCCTGTATTTTGGACATGACCGAGAGAAACACTTTCCTAAAACATCTGAAGTTGGATAATTGCCTTCTTTCTTGCGACGGAGCTACGGGTCTTTTTAGAAACCCTTTCAAATTTGACGAATCAGTTACTGTCATTATCTATTGCAGATAATAATCTTGGCAGGTTCGTACAACTCCATACACACACCATGATGTTCTCATTTCATGTATGAACTATTTATGCGCAACTCATGAATTGATTACTATCTTCAGCCAGATAGCCGGGCCTTTGAGTAGATTTCTCAGCACGTCAGTTCATGATCTGAACATTGAGCTAATCGGACTAGCTGCATCTATATGCAAGATATTGGAACAAGAAATCGGAGAGGAGCTGCAACTGAAAAAATATCAACATTAGGTAAGACGGTTTCCTCGCTTATTAACTTTTCCAAGGGGCATATTGAGATATTTTCAGAACTAACAGTTGACGAATTCACAGCTGGAACCGTTGTAAATATGCTACAGCTAAAATAATAGCAAAGCTCATATCCAATGCTCCGCGACTACTAACCATCCAAGCCACCCAAAATCTAATGCCTCCTCAATCAATGCTGGAAGTGCTCTTTGGTGAAAAAACAAAAAAGGTGCGGAAATTTTTTGCAAGGCTGAAACTTTGTGATCTCTGGTTGTTGTTGGGATATGGGGTTTTGTTGGTTTCTATTCCCTGAATTGAAGTTTGAAGAGACAAGAGAGGGAGAGGGAGAATGCGCATTGAGGGAAGATGATATGAGATGCAGAAAGGTCTAAACATTTTCAAGCGCATGGGATGAAAAATGAACGGAAAACTTCAGAGAGATGAGCAATTAACAGAGCTGATTGAAGAGATCAAACCTTTTCAGAGATGAAGGTGGTTGCTGGTTCTGGTTGAGTACACCACCACCTAGTCCAGCCACTGCTATGGAGTACACCTACCCTTTTATCACTAAGAAAACACCTGAAAAGCCTGAGTTGAAGGAAAAAAAAAAAAGGGCAAGAGTGAAAAAGGAAACAACTTTAAACTGATTCCGTAGCCAATCAACCATTTAGGCCATGATGTGCGAACGTAAACAACAGCTAAGAGATTCAGAAATAGTTATGAGCAACGGAGAACTGATTTGTTTAACTAGTGTACCTGTGATGGGGTTTTTCATCATCAGATTTGCTAATACCTCCAGCTCAAGTTAAAGGTCTCAACAAGTTCCTTGACACTTACATTAGACCAACTTGCTTCCACGCTACAGAAAAAAGAGTTAACTGATTAACATCGTAACTGGTCAACAAGTAAATGCATAAGCATAAATGTGTACCTTTGATCGAGTTTTTAAATCAGTTTTGAAAATTGTAAGATTGCCGCATCATGCATCAGCTTTACGATGCCAAACTCTGGCAACAAATACAGATTTTATAGCAGCCACAGACCGTCCAGAGCCACACTGCCAGAAAACATAGATGCAGTTATTATTAAAACTTCTGATGGTGGTGAAGAAGAAGATACAACTTCATCAATGACAACAATAAAATTTTCAAATCTATCCACTCCATAAGTGTTTGAGTTAGCCAATCATAAAGCAACCCCATCAAACCTGAAACTGCAGTTATTATGATTGTATAAGTGCTTGAGATGGTATAACACACACACACACATAAAAACTGAGTACACGTTCAACAGTTAAGAAACAGAAAAGAGTCCTACAATAGCATCATTACACGAACAACGAGAAAGGGATTTGCATACCTGTTTACATCTAAGAAAGAAGAGACGATTTTCATTTGACAGTTTTGTATCTAGACTTCAGCTGCCATTGCATATGACATATTCATCTGTAAACACTAAGGCACTAAGCGTTAACCATTTAATTTAGTTCTTACCATTCTTAAACCTCGCTTGTGAATATTCATGTACAAACCATTTTTGTTATCAAAACCTAATTTGAGGAAGTATTGCAGCCTAATTTTCAGTGATGCCCAAACTAAGGGTCATATAAAGACTTATGCTGTGCATGGCTAAATAATTCAACAAGAAACTTACAGATGTATCTTCGGAGGATGCATACAAAATTCTTAGGAGCAAACCGACTCACCACAACCAACCACTGCTGCCTATCAAGGGACTCATGACATGTTCTGACTGTCTATGCATTCTGCACACAACAAGCATAATAAGAGTGAAGTCCCACCCCGAAAGCCTACAAGTATCTAACAGGGGAAGAGAAAAAGTGGGAAAAAGAAGTCTTTCCAAAGACATCCAGAAAGTTTACAAAAACAGTCTTCTTCTTAGTTCCATCGGATAGCTTGTGGTGACATAACTTTTCTACGCCCATCTCCAGCAGTCTCTAAACTATTCACATGGAAAGTGTTGAAAACTCTACTCAAAAGCTGTAGTAAATCAGACCGCATCAGAGATGTGGCATAAGATGAAAGAAATAGGTGTTACGGTGAGCCAGTTTACACAACTACCACTTTTGTTTAGTAATGATGCATAGCACAAACATGAAAGTGTAGCATGTCATTTGATCTTTAATGAAAATCGCTACATTGATGATTGAATATCACGGAGTGCGTACCTCCTCATACTGATAATCCCTGTCGTTTCCTTCCCATTAATATCATTGACGAACAACCCCATAACCCATTTGCTCATCTCATGCACAACAATTCTACTTCTGCCATTCAGCACTTAAAAAGACATTAACATAAGTCAAAAGAGTGCTTTTTTCCCATCCAAATCTTCCGGATCAGTAGCTTCTTCATTGTGTATAGCAGCTTCCACGTACAAGCATGTACATTGAATTCATAAACAACACCTGAGCATGTGTCACAACAATTGTAGTCTAGCTCTTAAAACGCACCAGCTTCATCTTCTTTTTCTTCAAAACAACAAAAGCATTTTCAACCCCGTCATAAAGTAAATAAAATCTTCTCACCTGAGTTGAAAGTTGAAACATTAAATTTGTATGCCTATCGCCTCAGAAATCAAGAAGAATACCAAATTTCTGAGAATACAACAGCTATCAGTTAAAATACGTAGTACAATTCCTCATCATTTCAGTAGCTTTTAGAAAATCATAGCTAGTTAATATCTCATGCCATATATATTGCTTGTAGAATATGACAGCAAGTTAAATATACCATGCCAAATGAATAGCTTGTACAGGTTAAAAGGTATCTAAATATCCCACTTCAGTTTTCATTATAAACCAACCAATGCTTAGAATAATCTGCACTAACTCAATAGCTTGCTGAAAGCTATTTAATTTCTCATGCAAACAATTTAGCTTGCAAAGAACTGAAAGCTATATAGTTTCTCATTCCAACTCTATAGCTTTCAGAAAATGGAAAGCTATTTAAATTTCCCGTGTCAACTCATTAGCTTCCAAAAAATAAAAGCTATTTAAATTCCTCATGCGAACCCTTTAAGCTGGCAGAAAACTGGAAGCTACTTGAATTTTCGGTCTAACTTAATGACTTGCAAAAATGAAAGCTTTCTCATGCCAACTCAATACTTGCAGAAGATTGAAGCTATATAAAAAACCCATGCCAACTCAATACTTGCAGAAGATTGAAGCTATTCAACAACTCATGCCAACTCTGTAGCTTGCAAAACATTTGATAGCTAGCTATTTGAATTTTCAGTGTCAACTTAATACTTACAGAAGATTGAAGCTACTTAAAAAAACTCATGCCAACTCAATAAATACAGAAGATTGAAGCTATTCAACAACTCATGCCAAGTTTTTTTTAGACAAAACAATTGATAGCTAGCTATTTTAATTTCCAGTGCCAACTTAATGACTTGCAGAAAAATGAAAGTCCTGTATATTTCTCATGCCAACTCAGTACTTGCAGAAGATTGAAGTTATTCAGACAACACATGCAACCTCAATAGCTTGCAAGTAAGCTATTTGACTTTTCGGTGCTACTAAGTGACTTGCAGAAAAATGAAAGTCATTTATATTTCTCTTGCCAACTTAATACTTGAAGAAGATTGAAGCTACTTAAAAATCTCATGCCAACTCAGTACTTGCAGAAGACTGAAGCTATTTACACTACTCAAACTCTATAGCTTGCAAAAAAATTGAAAGCTATTTAAAAGTTTCATTGCCAACTTAATGACTTGCAGAAAAATAAAGTCATTTATATTTCTCATCCCAACTCGATACTTGCAGAAGATTGAAGCTACCTAAACAGTTTATGCCAACTCAATGGCTTGCAGAAGATTGATAGCTATATGAATTTCCAATGCCAACTTAATGACCTGCTGAAAAATGAAAGTCGTTTATATTTCTCATGCCAACTCAATACTTGCAGAAGATTGAAGCTGTTTACACTACTCATGCCAACTCTATAGCTTGCAAAACAATTGAAAGCTATTTAAAGTTTCATTGCCAACTTAATGACTTGCAGAAAAATTAAAGTCATTTATATTTCTCATCCCAACTCAATACTTGCAGAAGATTGAAGCTACCTAAACAGCTTATGCCAATTCAATTGCTTGCAGAAGATTGATAGCTATTTGAATTTCCTGTGCCAACTTAATGACTTGCGAAAAAATGAAAGTCGTTAATATTTCTCATGCCAACTCAATACTTGCAGAAGATTGAAGCTATTCAAACAATGCATGCAACCTCAACAGCTGGCCAGGAAGCTGTTTGAAATTTCGGTGCTAACTAAATGACTTGCAGAAAAAAGAAACTCATGTATATTTCTCATCCAACTTAATACTTGCAGAAGATTGAAGCTACTAAAAAGTCTCATGCCGACTCAATACTTGCAGAAGATTGAATCTATTTACACTACTCATGGCAACTATATAGCTGGCAAAACAATTGAAAGCTATTAAAAGTTGCTTTGCCAACTTAATGACTTGCAGAAAAATGAAAGTCATCTATATTTCTCATGCCAACTCAATTATTGCAGAAGATTGACAGCTATATGAACTTTCAGTGCCAACTTAATGACTTGCAGAAAAAATGAAAGTCATTTATATTTCTCAGCCCAACTCAATACTTGCAGAAAATTGAAGCTATTTAAACAACGTATGCCAATTCAATAGCTTGCAGAAGATTGATAGCTATCTGAATTTTCAGCGCCAACTTAATGACTTGCAGAAAAATGAAAGTCGTTTATATTTCTCATACCAACTCAATACTTGCAGAAGATTGAAGCTACTAAAAAGTCTCATGCCGACTCAATACTTGCAGAAGATTGAAGTTATTTACACTACTCATGGCAACTATATAGCTTGCAAAACAATTGAAAGCTATTTAAAGTTGCATTGCCAACTTAATGACTTGCAGAAAAATGAAAGTCATCTATATTTCTCATGCCAACTCAATAATTGCAGAAGATTGAAGTTATTTAAACAACTTATTCAAATTCAATAGCTTGCCGAAGATTGACAGCTATATGAATTTTCAGTGCCAACTTAATGACTTGCAGAAAAATTGAAAGTCGTTTATATTTCTCAGCCCAACTCAATACTTGCAGAAGATTGAAGCAATTTAAACAACGTATGCCAATTCAATAGCTTGCAGAAGATTGATAGCTATCTGAATTTTCAGTGCCCACTTAATGACTTGCAGAAAAATGAAAGTCATTTATATTTCTCATACCAACTCAATACTTGCAAAAGATTGAAGCTATTTAAACAACTCATGACAACACTACAGCTTGCAAAACAAATTGAACTCTATTTGAATTTCCGGTGCCAACTTAATCAATTGCAGAAAATGAAATCATTCATATTTCTCATGTCAACTCAATACTCGCAGAAGACTGAATGCTATTAAGTAACTCATGCCAACTCTATAGCTTGCAAAACAATTGATAGCTATTTTAAATTATATGTTTCCAATGCTTAGTGCTTACCTTTCATAAAATTGAGCTCTTTCAAAACTCATACATCACCAACAGATTTCTGAAAAAAAGAATGTGGCCTAACATTTTCATGCCAAACCAATGCTTTTCATATCACAAAATCGACATCAATTTCTGTTTCCAACTCAATCGCTTCCCAAAAACTGCATATCTCATACCATACCAGCAAATTTGCACAATAGAAAGTAGCAAAATGTCAACATACAGACAGCATCTATTAGCTTTCAGAACACAAGATATATAAAACTACGCCTTGGGCATACATAGCTAATAGATCTCTCAAATTCAAAGAATCTTAAATCAAATTACTTAAAGTTCCTCAGGCCGTGTCAACAAACACACAGAAGCTGATACATCTTTACTGCTAACAATACTCAAATTCAATAGACCCACCCAACATGTCATCAATTTTAACAGATACAAATGATTTCCTTACGGAAACCCTAACTGTGCAACCCTAATACATACGGACAAATAGTGAACCAAAATGCAAGAGTAAGAAACAAGAGTACAACCTGTTCTATCGGCGTCGAGAGCTTCATGTCAATCGCGGCGAATCCAAAAACTTATTTTTCCAAAATTCTCATCTGGAACCCTAACCATAATCGCGCAAACGAACGGCAAAATCAAAATTCAAATTACAAAATATAGTAATGGAAAGAACAAGAACCGGGAGAAAACGGACTACCAGTTCGATCGGCGGCGAGAGATTCCAGACGATCGCCGAGAATCGAATTACGCATGCTTCTGAGATTTTTCAATGATGAAGACGGTTTGAAGAAACGCAATTGTGACGCGTTTATATATATATAAGGACGGTCGCCCAATAGAGCCCTGACAGCTGTACACAGAAGCGCTTGTGGAAAAGTTTGACTCGGTTGCGTAAGTTTCACGAATTCGTTATTTATCAACGGTTCAATTTTGACAGCTGTACACAGAAGAGCTATGGTGGGTCAAACGGTTTAAATTTCACCTTAAAGAGTTCAAACTCAAATCATCATGATATGATTTTTTTTAAATTTATGTTGTGTGAAAGATTGTTATTCTTTTTAAAATTATGTGAAAGTTGTTATTTATCCTCCACGCTATCGGTGTTTAATTTAGAGTTTAATATATGTACTAATTAATGATATTGATTTTGTATTAAATATTAAATACTTAGTGTAACCTTATATAAAAAGTAGGCCGCTCAAAATAAGAAACTTTCAATATTGGAAAAAAATTAAAGATTGAAAAATGAGAGTTTTTTGGGTGCACGAAGTGTGGCCTGTGGGTTCAATTGGGCTACGGGAAGAACGCGTTTTGCGATGCTAATGTTTTTTATATGAAACTCAGAAGTTTTGAAGATATTAATGCGTAAGCTTACAAGGGGAAAAAGTTGTATGCAAGGCTTCTCATTCAAGAGCACTTATATACTGAAAAGCACTATCAAAAAAACTTTCAAGAAACCTGCAATACTACAGTCCATAATCAAACTGGGAATTCAGAGAAGTAAGGTGAATCTGCAATGGATGAATATTCTTACAATCCACACTGCATTTGAGAATAGAGAATAACCCCTCACTCGAGAGCAGGGTCTCTCTTTCACGGTGGACATCTCCGACCTTCAGTTGGGCACCCAAATCATAAGTTAAATGTAAGCACGTTCGAACCTCCCGCTAGTTAAAAGTTAAAACGTAAACAATAACAGTCAATCAATTATGCATTACATTTTCTTTGTCTACAGAACGCGAATCACTAACAAGAACCGCATCATCCACCCCCCAT
>JAWWMW010027678.1:0-17616 GCA_035048345.1 Echeveria elegans
TTGCCTTTTATGAGCAAAATGGTTACTGGATTCTTAGGATCACAAATGTTCATAGAATTATTAATTTGAGTAGTCCAGCTGGAGTAGTCCATCAGGAGCTGTAAATACGAGTCTGAGGAGTCGTTCAGCTCATCGGAGCTTGAACAAGCTAGCAGAACCAGCTGCAACCATCCCTTCCATGTCCATGTCCATCTCTTGCTTTTGAGCCATGCATATCTGTTGTTATTGTCCCTGATAATCACAGACCTTAACAGTGGATGAAAGCTGTTTTCATTTTCTGAATGGTTGTAACTTTATTTTGAGCTGTTTTTAGTAATGCCCATTTTTTTGTGAAATGTTACGTTGTTCTGTCAGTTATGTCGTTGTGTTGTATCTTTGCTCAATTCATTTTCTTTGACATAAGAGCGAAATTGTCAATTACTTTGTGCTGCTAGAAGTAATTCTCAGTACCAAGAATATCTGTTTCGCAGCATCCTGTCGGACAGACGGGTTTGGCACTAGTGCATCATATATGTATCAACATGATATATGTATTATGCATCATATATGTTTTTTTTGGCAAAACAGCGTCACTCACGGGTAAAACGGCGTCGCTTAGGGTGCAAAACGCCAACATTGAAGTCGCTGCGGAATGGCGAGCTCCGAATGGCGACTTGTCGACTAGGCGGTACCTGACAACCATGCCTAGTCGAGCGCCTTGACAACCATGCAGCATATACAATATGGGAGGTTGGATCGAAGGAACAACTAGCAGGTCGAAAAGACTGAACCTTGACATATTCAGAATTTTATTTAAGTATTTTTTATAAACAAAATGTGGTCATTTGATAATCTGAATTTCAATATATGTGGTTAACTGAAAATGTTTTTTTTTAGGGGTGGTTTTGTATAAAATTTTATACTATATAGGTTGTTTTGTACAACTAACTCTAAAATGTAATGATGCTGATATGCTTGATGTTAACAGCAATGTCGAAATCCAAAAATATTCAACTTGAAATGGTTACATTTCACTAGTTGCGATTTTTTTAAAGGGTAATTTCTCTGACAGTACCTAAAGTTTGACATATTTGCGCTTTCGGTACCTGTGTTTTGAAATTCACGTTAGTTCCTGCCGTACATATTCCACTGCCAAGATTTGTATACACTTCACCCCGTACACTCACCTTAATCGATGATGAATGATAAAAACAAAGTCTTTTTGTCAAATGTAGATACATAAAATGCCAAAAAACAATAAATTATTTTTTATTATTAAATAGATCATGAAAGGAAATATTTAACACAAATTTTGAATAAACATCTCCACATAAACTAATTTAAAACAGCATTTCTTTTCCTTCTGAAGCATACATGTAAGGCAATGGATCATATATAAATGGATTTTTAAAATAAAAAGTAAAAAAAATCCAATCCATTAATTCAAATCATCTGATGGTTTAAATTTAATCAACTTTTTAAATAGGTTTTAATCATTCTGGGGTAAATTAGGTAAAATAAATCATTAATTATTATAATATAAATTGTTGTGATCTCTAGCCAGATCGATTTGATTTTTTTTCCATGGCAACAGTGCTAGCTGTTTCTCACTTCTCCACATTCAAGATGTGAATTTTTTCTATTTGATTTTTATAATATCTCAACAAATTTCCTGTCCCCTATTGAGAAATTCTAATTCTCGACTTGTCCACATTGTAGACATGACAATTTTCCTGTCTCCTATTTGAGTATTCTAATCCATGAATATTACAAAGCAGTTAGGTGACAAAATTATCACGACAATTTTCCTGTCTCATATTTGTGTATTCTAATTCGTGAATATCACAAAGAAAATAGGTGATTTAATCAGAGATTTGTTTTTAATATTCGTAAATATTTACAAAGCAAATCAGAAATTTATTCGAAAACAAATATGGAAGTCAATAAATAATTAATATTTGGTTTTCTAGCTAAAAACCGGGAATCGATTATTCCAAATATGGAAGTCAATAAATAATTAAGATTTGGTTTTCTAGCTAAAAATCAGGAATCGATTATTCCCGATCATTGCCTAGCCATTTTACCCTTTTATATTTTTAAAAATTTAAACCCTACAATCAGGTATTACATGTATAATCCTAACCATTAATCTTCATTTAATCAACGCTTAGGAATACTTTATACTTTATAGAAAACTAAGACTTTTCACCTGATCCCCTCTCTACATGTAAATACTGAATGATTGATAATATAAAATTAATTGTTAATAAGAGAAAACCAAACAAAAATTGTGCGTTGATTTATAAATAGTTTTTATATCAAATGATTTAGATTTTTTTAATAATAAAGGAGTTAGAGATTAGCAATACGAGCCGTTAATACCAATAACCATAGAAAATGCTCTACCTTTGATCAATGATTCAATGTAACCTGTGAAGAATCTATGGAGCGGACATGCCATCCTGGTTGTGGATCAACTCTTAAGAAATCATATCGTAGGAATTAGATCAAAATTGTCAAGTTCTAGATGGTAGGCGTAATATTGAGTTTAGATATTAAAAGAAACTTCAAGCTCAATAGATTTAGATCGTTGGATCAAGCTAATCTAATATTTCCTTGGGTAATATATAACAAAATTAATTTTCCTAGCTAATAATCACTGTCCATCAAGAACTTGTGGCATGTAAGAAATTTATACACATAAAACTTCTCTATTTCGGCTACCGAGAGTAATTATTAACCGATGAAGCAAACATGATCTTTATAGTGTTGTATATCATAAAACTTTTGTTGATATAAAATGCTTGTTTGAAACATTAAATCTATAAGTTTTCCTTCACAAGACTGCAAAACATTTGAAGTCATTGAATATTAAACTTTAAAAGAACTTCAAACATATAAGAACGAGTTCAAAAGTGTCATAAAATACCCCATTATCCATGATCTTGAACATCATGTTTTGTGGTTTAAAATCCACATAAACATAGTTTTGTTTATGAATATGCACGAGAGCTCTTGCTGTATGTTGCATGATTATCGCAACATGCACCCATTTGATTGCTGCAAAACAAAAAAGTTTAATCAAATTCAAATGTTAAAAAATTACTAAATAAAAACAATTGTTTCTAAATAAAAAAACACTTACAACACAAAGCTAATACCTATTGATTCGTCTATGACCTTAGCTAGAGTATGTGGCAAATACTCGAAAATAAAAATGTTTGCAACTTCCCCGACTCCAACACTTAACAATGTTTGCAACGGCCTGAGAAAAGCAATAGCATGTCCCTCTCCTTCTAAAAAAATTTGAACAAAAACTAAACAAAACAAATAATAATGTCTCATATTAAATATAATCATGCATATTGATTAGCTCATAACAAATAAAAAATAACTTACCTCCCACTTCTTTTTTCCAGCAACATTTGGTGTGTTCATTTTTTGAACCATTTCATCCATTAACCCTCTATATACCACACCAGATGAACCACTTACAGTTTCTATTTCAAAATTATTTGTCATAAAAGCTATTTCATCATACATAAATGTCCTCACTTTACTCAATTTTTGATATCTACACTAATAATAGTCCTTCATCCGCAACACACAAACAGCAACGGAAACTTTCGTTGCTAAAGTTTAATTTTTGATTGCTAAATCCCCAACCCACCACACATCCACTAGCTCACCACACAGCCCAACAACCCATTAGCCAGCCCGCCTCACTCAACCCACCATCCCGACTCAGTCCACCATTCAGTCCAAAAATTAAACAATTATTTAATAATATGAAATTAGAAATTAAACAAATAAATTAAAAATATTACAATTAAAAATTTCATATTGGAAAATTTGTAAGTAACTGAATGGAGAAATCAGAAAAAAATACTTAAAAAACAAGAACGGGAAACACAAAAAAAATAGGAAAATCGAACAAAAATATATATAAAAATGTAGGTTCACGTCAAGATGTTCGCCTCTAGTCATGATAGAATTAATCACATAATGCTTGAGGGGTCATATTATACTTGAACACATTCTAATTGAACATATAAGAAAACAATTACCGTGGTGCAATCCATGCATGAATAATACATTCTAATTTGACCCAATCCTCAAATTGCCGCCTATGCCTAACCCACGTCAACCGTACAACCCAACTTCTCAGCCAACACACAAAACCACTCAATGCGTTTAGGATGTCGTATAACTCACCAAAACTTGTGACTGGGAATCTAACCGGGCCATAATTACAATGCTATATGCTCCTGCCCCACGTTCTTGGTACTTGCTGAGAAATTCATCAACCTTATGTTTAGATAAACTGAAGCTTATATTCAATAAACTTACTGAAGACGACCTGGGACTTGTCTTACCGCACCCTATTTGCTGACTAATTTTGAAAACGCCAGGGAAAAACACACTTGAATGCTAGGTTTTTACAAAATATTCTTAAGTAACATATTTCTACAAAATATTCTAGTTAAATACTGTAACATATTTCTTGGTGATGACTACATCCACCGTAACCTCTTATTCTTAAGTACTGTACGTCTGTACTTAACAACAGCCACATCCGACTATTTTTTTTCGTTTATTTATTTTATTTAAAAAAAAATCCATAATAATAACGGCTGCATTTGTATAACACTTGAGAACTAAAATCTTGTACGTATATAAACATTTTTTGTGTGTGCCTCTGTGAGCTACAAAAGTTGAGACTCAATTGTCTTTGCAATTTCTAGAATAGCTCAACGACAAACTGGATGGAGACTGAAAGAATTCAAAACCCGAAGGATTCAGGAATTGAGATGCCAGTTCGTTTGACAATTCAGGAATTCAAAATCTTGTACGTATATAACAGTTCGTTTCGAAAACCATCGACCTGCTCAGGGAACACTCCACCATATGTTACGAAAGAATTCAGGAAATCCCTCTCGCATAACATGTTCGTCATGCACTGCCTCTTAAATAGTACATTCTCAAAACCAGACAGTGTAACTTAATAGTTTTATTCTGTTCCTGTTCGTACAGGTGAAGCTGGATGTATCCTTACTGGAAGATATCGCTGACGACATGGGACTTCTGCTTGAAGCTCGCTAAAGATCGCTGCCTTTAGATACACAGAACTTAAGTTACCGAACAACATACTTGACCGCTGATAATCCTGACAGAACCATTTGTTTTATAATGCAGGAGTTGCGCTGGAAGCGAAGAACTGGATGAGGATTAGTTTTTTGCTATCAGCTTATCATCGCTTTTGAGAGGCTGACATCCTTCTGTCTTCGACATGCCAAACTGTCAAAGCCTTCACTGGCATGAAGTTCAGGCTCAGCATGATTGTTGACACAGTACAACCTATTTCACTACTTATCTTGAGTTTCAATGACTTCAGTTTACTGTTGCTGAAAATCAACTTTCCCACTTTCATAAATATATTAAAAATCTCTAGTGCAGAACTTGCTTAGATCATATTACATAGTCACTAGACAGTCTTAAAGCTGAAGAGGTCCTATGAAGATGAACATAACTTGACTACACTTTTCTTAAAGCTAAAGTTTTATACAATTCTACTTCAGTAAAGTTATCTTTGGCTGATTTAAATTACTCGCTGAAGTCGGATGATGAGTCTGTCGCTGCGGGGTCATCGAGCATGAAGTCAGGACCAGCGTTAGGGTCGTCGTTACCTTCCTCATCTGAGTACTCGTTGATAAACCTGCCTACATCCATATCAGCCTGTTCGTATGCGCCTTCATCTTCATCGTCACTCACATAGTTGAACTCTTGTGCTTTGTTATTGTAAACACTTGTAATGTTGTCATTGTCGTAGTCCTCGCCCAGTTCTTGGCCATTGTTTTCATCGTATTCTGAGCTGCTCATTTCTGTGTTCCATTTGGTTCCAGGGGTTTTATCGAATGGCTTCACTGGTGTAAAGTTAGGAATAGATCTTGAGTTGTTCATCTCCATCACATTCTTTCCTGGTCTTTGTCTGGTTCTAGCTGTGCGACGACCTTGTCTCTGCGCTCCACCTAGTGAAGAACCTCCTTTCCATCCAAGTATTTGCTCCAATGGACCGTTACTGACTGGAGCAATCTTACGACCAGTTTCTGATTTGGAACCACTAACCTTCCGGCGTGATCTGTCACTGCGAGCACGCGCACTGTTCCCATTCCCTCTTTTACGCTTAGAGCTGCCTTGGCCACCAGTCCCATGGTTAACCCAATTCTCCACTGGAGTCGGATTTTCATGTGGAGTTGGTCCGGAAGAATCTTGGAGAGTACTCAAACCATCAAATTTTGCCGGAAGCTTCAAGCAAATATATATAATGTTAATCACACGCTGAAACAAATTTTGGAAATGATCTTGAATTTAGTGTTTTGGATATACAACGTACCAAGTAGTTGCCAACTTCTTCCTTTTGCGACTCGAGTTTCTGCTGCTCCGTGTAGTAAATTGCCGAGTCCAGTTCCATCAGCCTTAGTGCAACGGCAGCAGTGGTACTTGGTATCCAAGGCAAAATAGGGACTGACAAGTTTCCACTAACGGAATCAGATGATTTACAGGCACTCAAAATCTCACTGGTCGTCTCAAAGGTTGGAGACAAGCAGTCCCTCTTAATTACGCTCTCCAATTCTGTAAGAACCTGACAATATAAAAGAAGCACCATCGTCACATTTGAACAACTAAGCGAGAAAGCTTGATCGAGCAGAATATAAGACAGATATTAACCTGTAAGACTTCATCCGATGATCTTGAACTGTTTAGCTTTGCACCCCATTCCACACGCTGAGTTTCCGTCCAAAAGCTTTGAAAGGCTTCGGATGGAACTGACACCTGCGAATGGAAATGGTGAGATATCGCATTTGGAACAAAAAAACACTCGGTATTCCAGGAGAATAGACCACTTACCTCCACTAAAGCTAACATGACTTTCAACAACCTTATTCTCAAAGGAAGAACATTCGGATGATCCACAGTTTCAGAAGGTTCCGATTGAACTTTCTGTTCGCATGTGGCAACATGGTCAGAAAAACTCGAACTGCCATCTGAAGTGTGAAAACTGATATGGCACAAGGGGCAGTAATTGTCTTCAAAAAAGTAGGAGTCGTGACACTTCTCACAAATTCCAAGTAACTGTGTTGCTCTTTTCTGCCCATATTTTAAAGCACAAAACTTTGAAGAGGTAAAACATTCGATCCACGCCCACTTCTGAAAGTCTTGATATCTGGCCAAGGCATTGCTCCTCTCAGCTTCGGTTTTGCCAAGCTCAATAGTAAAAGACGAAGAAGGTTCCGAATCGGCATTTGATAAATAAACTCCACTGTTAGGTGTATGGACATCAGGATGGGAATTCAATTCACAGCAATCTAATTTGAGCTGATCCTCAGATGGTTTGTCGGTGTTAGGCTGTATGTGTAACTTCCTCCTGATATTTCCTTTGAATGAATTTTGCACATTTTGTAGCATCGGACATAAATGTGATTCCCTTGTCCCTCGAACATCCAAAGATGCTACAAGAGCGTCAAAATCCTAAACAAAACCATATAATATTTGAGTGACAGAGTGAAGAAAAAGTGCACGAGACCCGATATTTGTCAGGATATTTTATTTTGAAGCAGATCAGATTACCTGCTCATCATCGATTAGCCTCCAGCTGCCATCTCGCAGCTCAACAAAAATCCTACTGTTGCCAGGTTCATTAGCAGAAGTAGCTGTTATAAACTGCCAATACCGATTACGCCTGCGATCCACACCAAGCGGCAGAGACCTGTACACATATGTATCCTCCGCCTTCTGACCAATTACAGATTTTAACTGTGACCGTGATTGCTCAAATGCATGCCCACCCAACTGAAGCTGAATGCTATCGGGACCCAAAGTGAAATCTTGTTGGTAGTTTAACATTTCATTCCCATTATCATTGAGGGCTGTCATCGGGCTTTGTTTTCCTTCTATAGCTGTATTTGGAGTACCCAATTCAGACCTGCTTCCCGTTAGCGATGGACCATAAACCTTCTGTACAAAGTCGTCTCTTAGACGACGCTTATCCACTTGTGCCTCAGCCCACATTTGTTTTTTAAGAGTAGTTGCAGCTTCCAAACGTTCCTGAGGGATTTCAAAAAACGAGTAATTGAATGCACCTTAACACTAACAAAGAATGCACATAAAATAATAGCTTTGTACCTCAAGTACCAAACGAATGGAATTTCCTTCTATGGCTAACCCAACCAGAGCAAGAAGTGCATGGAGACGTTCTTCAACACTGAGACTGGAGTACTCTCCTTCCACAAGTCCCTGGACCCATGCTTCACCGGAATAACCTTCATCTATATCGACATCATCCTGATGAGGGGTTGATGCCTCATCACCCCTTCCTCGATCACTGACAGTTTCGTTGAAGCAAGCAAAATCACGTTTCTCTTCCTTTACAACATCATTACATGTAGCCGACTGTTTATTAAGGGCTTCTGAAGTTTCCCCTACCACAGTTCGAGCCTCATTTTCATTACTTAAACACACAGTTGAAGGTAACCCAACAACTTCAGACACTTTGTCGATCTCCATGCTAGAAATTGGGTCACTGCATAAATCCTCAACCTCAGGATCATCTGGTACATCACTCTCTGAATCTTCATCTCTTTCAACATCATCGACCTCCTCAGCATCAGGGAGCCCATTCTTGAAAATCCGTATTTTTTCCCTAGCAGCAGATAATACTGCTTCTGCCTCAGCTGGGTCTTTCCTGAACGCAGCACGGACACAGTATGTCGATGGTGCTGTTCTCTCGAATATAGTGGTGTCTCTTGATAAGGCAGCTGCAATAGAAGCTTCCGGTGTTCTGCTCGTGGTCAGGTCACGAAGTCCAGATTTCTAGCAAACAAAATATCCCGATGACGTGACCACATGTTTTCTAAGGTTGCACGAAACACCAAAGTATACTTACAATTATCGTACTCGACTACGTACCTGAATTTTATCAGCCACCTCCAATATAGTTATGCCTTTGCTTCCTTCCAGAGAGAGAATATGAAAGGCAGCAAACTTGACAGTTCCAGGAGTCAAGCGATGCCTAGACTTGCGTGGATTTGAGTAACCCCTTTCATTCATTATCGCAACTGCATTTTCCGCTGCAGTCCCATTGCGTAACTTGGAAATTATAGCTTCACTATTATTTCCCTGCAATGACATCCATAAAAAACAAGTGAAAAAAATCTAAAGAAGACGAGTGGGGATATTATCAAATTTGAGAGAAAATATACGAAAAACACACCTCCAGGTCATCAAGATGACTAGACTCGATATTTGTTTTCTTCAATTTAGGTCCGAATCCGGCAGATAATGCCAACTGCCGTAAAACTTCTGGCCACGTCAAAGGATTCAAATGACGCTGCCAACTCCTGATATCAAATCCCCAAGCATATGCCTAAAATGAACTCCGAAATGTAATTTTCGAACACTTTTAAAATGATGGGAAACACGGGAAGCAGGGATGCACTTGGCATCAAGGTAAGTTTCTTACTCCTTCAACAATCTGGGGATGCCCACCTCCAGGGATGGCTGCACTGTACTGATTCGATCCCAACCCAGTTGAGGGAGTTCTCGCGACATCTTCAATATCTTTAATGATACATTTTAGAATTGCAATATGTATCTCACTTAAAATCCTCGGATCCTGCGTATGATAAAGTTGAAAGTAAATAATAAGAGGAGAAATATTATTTTGAAGGCCATTTTCATCAAACATGAAACTTACATAATCATGGAAAGCTTGGAGAAGTTCGTCCAGCGTGAAAGGCCAAAGACCAAGCACATCAGCAAATGTTTGTAGAAATTTCCAGACCTAAAAAAGAGTACACGGCGACATGTAAAAAAGTGTATACTTCATGTTCAACAGAGCATGTGATACAAAATATGAAAGACATGAAACATGCAAATGCAAAATGAAATAGAGGTTACTCTTAAATATTTGTTCACTCAATCAAAATAATAATCTAGTTAAGGTTTGAATGGGCGTTGTGCCAGTATTCGGGTATACATCACCCATTATCAAAATAAAGATAAGCTATATACTCACCATGAAAAGGTTTCCAACATTCTCATCAGAATCAGCCCATGGCGGAATTGCAAAAGGCTTCTTCAGGTTCACAGTTTTAGGAGGAAAAATAGACAGCATATCTACACAAGTGAGACATTTCATATGTTAGATATAGAGGGCTAAATTCAAGAATAACAATAATATAAAAGCAGGTTTTTGTTATAGCAAATCAAACCGCCTATACCCCTATATGTTTCGAGACTTTGCAGTGTTTCATAGTCAAGGGAAAGTAATGATGGTAAGCCCTTCATGCAGACCGCCAACTCCATAAGCTCTAGGCGCTCATCGTCGATAAGTTCCATCGACTCTTTTGCTATACGACGAGCTATGGCTCTATCATTCGCAGCTTTCAACCTTGCTGCCTCTTTTTCCCTGCGTTGCTCCTCTTTCTGCCGCAGTTTTTCAGCCTATAGATACAAAACTCATTAGACTAATCCTCGTGAAATACTAAAGCCTTATCTAACACATTTCTTGAGAAAGTATTTCAATAAAAGTGAGAAAGCAAACATACTCTCATGGACTCTTTCTGCAGAAACTTCTCTCTTCTCTCAAGTTCACGCCTTTGCTCCTTCTGAAATCTCTCCTCCTCTCTTTGTTTTTCGCGCAACAGCCTCTCCTCCTCCTTCCGCCTCTCGCGATCTTGCCTCTCCATGTCTTTTCTCATTTGTTCTTCACGCTGAAGAATATAATACGGCCATCAGTCTAGGGTTTAGCATGAGGTAAATTAACAGACCAACGAAACAATATAAAAAAGAGGCACCTTCCGTCTCAGTAAATCTTGTTTCTCAAGCTCTTTTCGGATTCGTTTCTCATTAGCTTCAAGTTCTTTTGCAACCCTGGCCTCATCGCTCTACAAGATATCAAAATTAACAACTAATTCCAAATTGAAGTTAACAGTACTTTTTTAAACAATGGTAACAAACCTTTCGCTTTCTCCCCAATCGCAGCGCATCCTCTTCAACTGTTAGCTTAGGGTCAGATGACAAAAATGGAGTCTCCAACATATTTACAGAAGTAGTTCCATAATGAGGATCCAAAAGATTTGGAAGGGCGCTCTTCAGCGGAACAGTTTCGTATTCCACCGCAGGAGCAGGAGCGAAAGCATGACCCTGTCTGCCTTGTTGAGGTAAAAAATGTGCATTCGGTATTTGACTTTGAAAGCCATATCCGATAGGCAATTCATTTCCATGAATCACACGCCCTCCAGACAAAGACGAGGAGGTCCTTAAGCTTAGAGCATCTGGAGGACAGCCATTGTAGTGAGATGGATTTCCTCTCTCATATGTTTCGGCTTTCACAGTTGGCTGCTCAGGAAGGAATTGATACTCATGAAGAGCCCTATTCGCACCCTGCTTACATTAATCATTCAACTTATGTTTGAGAAACGCAATTTTATAGATATTCGAAGTACAGAAACGAGATGTTTACAATACCTTCGGAAGTTTATAATCAGTCCTGTCAAATATATTCATTTCATATGATCTACCGCTGTGCTTTTGCTGCTCAACTGTCCCTAAAAATCAAAGCATTATGGATATCCTCATTAGATGCTAATTGCATTACACATTTAAATTGGTGAGCAAGCATCATATGAATAAGCAAGAAAGTACTGAACTTCAAGAGTTCCAAGCGCAGTGGGAAAAAGTTATGTATTCGCTTTTTTCACACAAACAGTTGCATCCAAAGCTATCTAAATAAAAGACGTACAATATTATGACCAATTTGTTCTTATACTATTTTCCCAGATCAAGTCAATAATTTTCAACAAAGCATCATTCAAATTCTTTCAACTGATAGTCAAACACAAAACATATGAAGTTAAGCATAAGCAAGCGTATGCACCACACCCTACTGCAAGCAAGCTAAAACAAATCGATAACTAAGATGCAACTATTTCATACCTAAAGGTGCTCCAAAAGCATCGGGCGGCAAGGGATCAAACTCCATTCCAAGAATCGGACCATCCTCTCTCAACGGCTCCCCTAACTGAGCCTCCACAAATGCAATAGCCTGCATTTCCCTAGCAACCTTTGGTGACTCATAATACCTCTTCACCGGCGTCAAATCAGTTCCAATCCGCGCCAACGCAACTCCACAATTTCTCGGCACTGATCTTCCATGACTAAATGAACTCGCACCCGAAACCGAACCCATCACTGGAAAATGTTCACCTCCAGCTTCACTACTCGCCGACAAATCATCTCCCACACCACTCAACCTCATCCCTCCTTCACCTGGCGAATCCTTCTTCTGCCTCTTCGTCGCAGGCGGCGTCTTCCTATCCTTCAACCTCCTATGGCAAAACCACATCTGCAGCTGCCGATCAGACAGCCCCAACTTCACCGACAAATCCATCCGCACAGCCTCTGACGGATACGCCTCCACTGCACAAATCCACATTCATAACTAACTCAAAAACAAAACTTTTATACAAAAATAAAAAAGTTAGAAAATTTGAAACTATTCAGTTCAACAAACCTGCATATGTCTTCTCCAGCAGCTCAAGCTGGAAAGCAGTCTTCATCTTCCTCTTAGACTTACTATCTCCATCCTGCGGAGTGCTCGTCTCCTCCTCCCTCTTCCCTTCACTCACCATCTCCTCCATTTCCCCCAATCAAAACCAAAACCCTAACCCTAAAAATCCCACCTTTCAACCAACCCAGCAACAATCAAATCTTAACAAACCCAGAAAACCCAGTAGATGGAAGGATCTGAGAAAAACCCAGATCAGGTCTCTGTCTCTCACTAAAAAGCTTGAATGATACAGACGAGGTCTTGCTCCAAATCCTCCTCCGCATCCAGATTTGAGAAAAGTAATTAATACAACCAAATACAGTGATGCTATAATTAATATAAACACACCAAATTGAATATCGAGAATGATTAAAAACCCAATAAACAAAAACACAAACTTTCTCCGAGACGATCAACAACAACAACAACAAGATGAAGATGATGACTTTATCATCAACAAGTGTCTGGTGATTGATCAAAACCAATAATCCCATGACTTTAATTACCGAAGAATAAAAATTAAAACTTTTTTCTTTTAAAAAATCGTATGTTGGCGAATTTGGATGTGTAGTTTGAAGTTGTGTGTTGGTGTGTGTGTGCGCGTGAATTAATCATAAATCGAAAAAATCGAAAATTGGGGAGAAATGAAAAAAAACGAGAAGAGAGAAAAAAAATTATTAAAATTGAAATCCGATGCGTCGTCAGACTTTGTGTTGTGTTGTTGGCTTCTTCCCTTTTTGTTGCGTTGAAATTGAATTCAATCAATCGACAAAAAATTAAAACAAAACAATCAATCAAGTTGAGTTGATTTTTGGGTGGAGTTCGCTTTTTCGTAGGTTGCTGTTTTTCTCTCTCCACTGTTCTTGGGATTCGGGTCTCCTCTCGCTCCGAAATATGACCGGATCAGAAATTTCGATCCTGACCCGACCCGACCTAATTTTTATATATTAATTTTTTGAATATTATGTTAAAAAAATTATCCTTCAAAATTCTTAACTATAAGGTTCATGAGCTTTTATTTTTGTTTTTCGAACTTTTTTAACATCAAATTGAATATTTATATACTTATAAAATACATATTACATCGAAATAATGGATAGAGATGATGGTTTGAATTTAGATTAGTATTTACAAGAGGAAGGATTCGAATCTTAATACTCCCTCCGTCCCGTTCTTCTTTCTACTTTAGGCGTTCCAAAATATACTATCTCTGTCCTCTTTTGTTCTTCCTATTTCTATTTTTGGTGTCCCCTTTTGTTCTTCCTATTTCCATTTCGGACAATTCTCTTTCCTACTTTATATGTCACATAACACTCTCTTTCATACTTTATTTTCCACTCACTTACCTTTATATTATTTTCTCTCTCACAATATCATTATTTATTAAATTTCGTGATAACTACCAAATGTACACAACAAAAGATGACAGAGTGAGTAATATTTACTCCATATTATTAAAATGTTACTGGACAATACTGGTGGACTTCGAATTATATGAAATTCTATTTACTATTAACAATTGTAAAAAATACATGATACTCCATTAAACTATAGACTGAAATGATGATTTTTTTGATTTTAGAAGAAAACAATATATATATATATTAAATGAGGACTCGGTCTATATTTGATAATATTATTTCAAAGAATTTCATGTAAATAAATTGATACATCTGATAGCCGTTATAAACTAAGTTACATAACATAATTCTTAAAAATAAATTTCCTGATGTTGGAGAGCACACGTTTTACAACATTTTTTGAGTTTTGATCCTTAGAACGCCCCTAGCCGATTCAAATCATCTATATATCTAATATGATATTCATGAAAAGGTTGACATATAGCTAGTATATAAATATGAAATGACTATCATCCGATTAAGCATTTTATATTTAAAAAGAGGGTTTTTTTTATCGAATCTGAAATAATATTCACATTTTTATAACTTTTTTTCTGAAAATACAAACTGTAAAGAACTGAAACATTCAATGTTTCCTGATATTTGTATTAAAGTGCTCATATTATCAAAATGACCTGGGATTTTAAAGGCGCTATAATGTTGAAGCAGGTATGATATTTTTGTTTTCAAGTGGACACATATTTTGTTAAACTATGAAAATTAATAACCTAAAAGTCAAGCAGTATAACAAATCTCTCTATAATCTTCTTCCTCTCTAATCTACCTGGAAATCATTTCTGATTGAAAAACATGTTTTATTGCTTTTGCAGTAGAATTTCAATTTGTTGAAATATTCGACCGAACACATTTGTCAAAGTCAAATTATAATCAAATCACAAAACTGTCAAAAAAATAATAAACACGACCGCAAATAACGCCGTAAATTTCCGTGTTGGGATAATGAACAATCCAAACCATACCAATTAGCGACACTATCCCGTCGATCAATGATGACGTGGATACACGTGTCATAGTAGAAGCACGACACGTGTAATACAGAAAACAGACAACTAGATATAGTGAGCGGCGGCTCACATGGGGGGCTGGCGAACCAGTCAGGTCCAATGTCCGGGGGGCCGTTGATTGCTCGGTTAGTTTGTCTTGCTAAAGTGCATGCGTTTAGCTTCATCACTCTTTTTGATGTGCATTTATTATACTCAAACCAAGTTGCCATGTTCTGAGGTTTTTGTGGGATGAAAATCAACTTAATTGGCAACCGTTTTGTTTTTGGTGGGGGCCACGTAGCAGCGTTATCTTTCTTCCCTTTCCTAATATTCTGTTTGGATCATATAAAATTAGATTTTATATTAGAACTGACGTTGTTTGCGACGAGTCCAGTTGGAACTATAACGTGTACGTATTTGACTGCATATGTCACAGTTTAATGTTTATCACATTTTGGATTATATAATAAAGTTGGACGAGGGAAAAGCGGACACTAGCTACCTGATCTTCGATTGAGGAGGTCAGTTGTTCAAGCTCTGTTGAGTACATTATTAATATGAGTTCAAAAATTATCCGATCATATAATACAGAATCCTTTAATCGTAAGTAGCATCAAAATTCCTTGGAACTTATAGCAGTGTTCAAAATGATATAATATAGGATGATTGCCTGCAAAACCGATCATTCGCACAAAGTCGTCGTATGAAGCTCGTTTAGCTACGGAATATGCCAACTTTTAGTAATAAATGAAGTATTATTAAAGGACATCGCACTCTCAAAACTGAACCTCGTCAACACGTAATTACTGTATGTGAATACCAGGTAAGCTACTAGTTGTACTTTACCTGAGAAAATTCTCCTTTGTTATGAGAACAATGAATTCGAAGTAAATGTAGTCAAATTGCAATCAATATTTTATCCTCGTTGCAAAGTCGAGAGTCGAGTCCTCATGGCCAGCTAATAAGTATGCGTGCCACATTATACCAACATTCATTATCGTGTACGTAAGAATTCAAATATTGAAAAATGCATTTCAAAAGAATATGTTATTGAGCGAAACTTCTATACATGACACTTGTTGAAGATTTCTATGCACGAGGCCAACTGTTCGGCTAATGAGCTTATTTTTGAGCATTTTATTATGGAGTCTTTATGAGGTTTTGGAGGAAGAGCGGTTCGACTTTTAAGATCAATAGTGGCGAGGTGGGCTGAGGCCAATGGAATGGAACCCCCGACACCTCTCTCTATATTAAGACATAAATTATCATTTGTCTTGAAGAATGCTTTGACAGATGAGTTTTTTTGCTACGCAATGACTAGATTGTTCGTTTTATTTTCATTTGTAAGTGTCACTTTGAGTTATAAGAATGAATCATCATTCACTCAATTTAGTCATTTTTGGTTAAAAGTAAGCCCACCCATCACACTCCCTACATATTTGTTTTAGACGAGATGGAGGGCGTGATAGCGGTAGTGGCAGAGCTAGTAATCAAGTTTCGGTGTTACTACTTTTGGTCAGATGTATTGTGCAGCTGATGTGGAGTGGTTGGTAGGACTAAGACTCCACTTTTTTTGTAGTAGCCATGGGTTCACATTTAGGTTCAATAGTATGTTATATATTGCTTGATTGCCGGGATGAAAACTGTATACCAAAAAGTTAAGAGAGTTTATAAATCTTCAATAAATTGTATGATTGTCCTTAGTATAACATGCTATACATTACAATTCAATTTTCTCCTTCCGTCACCTTATTATTGTCCAATAATTAGGACAAAAACACGATAAACATAAAGCCATTTTGGAACTTTACCCTTCTCTATGGTCATCTTATGCCTTAATCAACTATAAATCTTTGTTAAAAAGTACGATATTAAAGTTATAGAAAGTATTAATAAATGAGTTAAAATGGTGTTGCAAATGAAGAAAATGTGACAAACTTAAGAAAGTGAATAAACATTAAAGGGCGGAGGGAGCAATTGTTTGCTTCATCCGTTGTGGATTCCTTGAACTTGTTCTCACGATGTCCTTTGTGGAGTTGAAATGTCATACCATTTGCTCGAGTAAGTCGTGGCAAGTTAGTTATTATTGCTAAACAACAAAATTCAGTAAGAATGAGTCGATCGGTAAATCAAGAGAAAACAAAATTGATGTTTGAGCACTAAGGGCATGTGCACCGGTGCTAGAGCACCTCCTCTCCTTCAAGAACAAAATGTGAGGTGAAGTGCTAGAAGAAATGCTAATCTAACACATCCTCTAGCACTTTACCTCATATTTTATTCTTCCGGGAGAGAGGAGGTGCTAAAGGAGATGTGTTCTAGCAGCTCATGGGGCATAGAATGCACATTTGAGATTTTGAGTATCAACGATTGCAAGAGGCTCTTCATGAAAATCAAAACATTCGCTTGAACGGTAACTACGAAAGCCCACTGACACGCGTTTTTTTAGCTTTCACTAACGCTTTGTGTTACTAGAGTTTTCTAAATCATGAAATCTATACGACGCTTAACAACAGCTGCGTCGTCGTCAACCTCAAACAACACCGCCTCCACCAACCTCACTACGCTCTTCAACAAGTACGTCGATCCCACCAACATTTTCTCATGGAACGCAGTAATCCAAGAC
>JAWWMW010027786.1:0-17613 GCA_035048345.1 Echeveria elegans
GGGGGTTGGGTGGGGGGGGGGGGGGTGGTGGCGGTGTGGTGGCGGTGTGGTGGTGGTGACGGTGGTGGCGGTGTGGTGGCGGTGGTGGTGTGGCGGTGGCGGTGGTGGGGTGGTAGTGGTGGGGTGGTGGCGGTGGTGGAGGTGGTTGCGGTGGCGGGGGTGTAGGTGTGGTGGTGGTGGTGTGGCGGTGGTGGCGGCGATGGTGGTGGAGGAGGTGGTGGTCGTGTGATGGTGGCGGTGGTGGAGGTGGTGTGGTGGTGGTGGTGTGATTGAGGTGGTGGTGGAGTGGTGGAGGTGATGTGGTGGCGGTGGTGAGGTGGTGGTGGTGGTGTGGTGGTGGTGGAGGTGGTGGTGTGGAGTTGGTGGAGGTGGAGGTGGATGTGATGATGGAGCCATGGAGGTGGTGAGGAAGAGAGTTTGTTGTAAGTTTTAGTTTTGAGTTTCAAACCCACCTATTGAGGAGAGTTTGAGTTTTGAAAAAAGTTTTGAAGTTTAAAATGAATGAAAAAGTTGTTAAAAACTTAACTCAAAACAACTTCAAAACTTTTTTCAAAACTTTTTCAAAATTTGTTTATAATCTGCCCTAAGTTTCCCAGTGAATAGTCTTTTCTTCCTTTTTGTTCCTACACTAAAATGACGCAGCTTTCGATTGGTTCGGACTGGGATGGATTGAGAAGGGCAATCCCTCCTAATTAACGGTATACAATCATAGATTAAACGTATAGTTCTTTTTATGTAACTTTTTTATTTATTAATGATTTGTATACTATGAAAAAACTCAATCTGTCTGCATCAAGATCTGAATCCTTTTTGACGACACCTATTCTTTACCAACTGAGCTAGTACTCGGTGGATTGAATATAAATATAATTCATTGGTAGCTGTACGAGATCCCAATAAAAGAAGACCCAACTTATTAATAGGCATTGGAGCCAGTGCGACGACGATCTTAATTGTTACTCCTTTCGTTTCATATTTTTCTTCTCCTTTCCTTTTTTGGTTTCCCAAGATTTTCTTCTCATTACCTTAAATAAGAAACTTTTTCTCTCATATTTACACACTCCCTCCAATCTATTCACTTTTCAGTCATTCTCTTTCCTACTTTTATCTCACATAACTTAATTTTCTTAAAAAATGTGCCAACTACCAGATGAGAAGAAAAAATTGGGACGGAATGAGTAATTTTTAAATATTTTAACTGTCATATGTGGCGATCTTAATTGTTAACTTTAAAATATATTAACCTTCATGTGTTTTGTACAAATTCATTGATTTGATCAAAATTCAAATATAGTCTTAATCAATAGAGTAAGCAATAATTAGGACAAGATCCTGAGCTCTAACTTTGAAATACACTAACACAAAAAAAGTATTTTTATACAAAGGATTCAACAATAAATTTGATAGTAAAATTACGTTGTTTGGATACTACATTTATATATATAAACTAACTAGTCTTTAGACATTGGAACTCGCTGCCTATAATCCTAATCCCGACGACCACTGTTACAAAAATGTGATTCTGCATCAAAAGAAATTCTCTACCTCAATATAATATTCTCATATTTTCAAAAGAAAAAGAAGAAAACTTAATGGATAATTATTTTGAGAAAAAAAAAAGTTCAAATATGATATAAAGTGAATTGGGTAGAAATCTGTCCAACTACGCGTTTGTTTACACAATTCATTAAGGTGTACACTATATTTCACTTAGTTCATAAAACTTATGATTCATAAGGAATAAGGATTTTTATCATATACACTCTTTAATTTTAAAATTTATAAATATTTTTTATAATTCACATATATAAATAGTTTACATAGTTCACAAATGTACTTTGGAGTCACGTTTTTCACAAAACAAAAACTTCAACAAATTTTCTTTGTTTGCATTGAACCATCAAGAATAAGGTTTAGGTTTTACCGAAGGTGCTTTGTTGTCACCACAGACAGACTACATGGCCCATCGTTAGTCACACCAAATTTCAGTGACCTGTCTTTCGTCGCCAGCCTCCCATGGCATCCCCAACCAACATATAAATTGAGACCCACGTCCAGCTAATATTTTCCTCAAATCTTTGCACTTCAAGATTGCCTTTAATACTAAAGAGAGTCCCAGAAACCTGGCAGCCCATCACATTCCTTTTTTTTTTCCATATGAATCCATTCTAATCAGTGTTTGTCCATTTTTGACATAAGTTTCAGAGAAGCATTACGCAATTAACAATCCTCCACTCCCTTACAGAAATAACTTTTAAGCCCCCCGAACATTTTTTGGCCCGCAAATCTTGTCCCACGCTACATTTTCCTTTCTGGTTGCTGTCATTCCTCGTGTCCAAAGGTTCTACATATTCTCTTAATGTGTGTTAGTTCTCTTTTGGGCAGCGGAAAAACATGTAACTAGTTAGCTGAAATACACCGAACATGACATTCTTTATTAGTTGGAACCTCCCATAGTAACTAAGACAAACTTCATTGTCAAGTCCTTGCATATCGCAAATTGTTTCAGATAGTGGCACACAATTTGTGACAGTAACCCTCTTGCAGTACATAGGCGCACACCAAGGTATGTGAAGGGTTGTACGCCAAGTCCAAAAGCGGTCCTACTTAAAATTCTCATCTCTCCCTGCTTATCTGCATCACGTAGGTATATCTTGCATTTGCAATTAAACCAGTTGCTTTTGAGAAGTTTTAAGATTCATGCACTAGTAGATGTACAAATATTTCATCACTTCTAGAAAACTTAGACCATATGCACCGGTTGAGGAGTTGTTGAAAAATTAGGCATAAAAGAGAACAGGTGCTGGAGGAGGTGCTTCAGCATGTGCTAAATTAGCACCTCTATGTGTAAAGATGGGGGAGGTGCTGAAATGGAAGGTGCTGGAGAGTTGAAATGGAAGGTACTGGAGGAGGTGGGAGGTACTGGAGCACCTGTACCGGTGCAGATGCTCTTAAAGAACTTTGCATTGTAGCTTCCAGCTCCTGGTGCTTTATTGTCCACCCATGGATTTCAGGGTATTTGTTATTTCCTCATCAATGACTGTCTTAATCAATTTCATGCCATCCTCATGACTTACTTGCGTCCCTTTCCATAGTACTTCATTAGCTAAACCCTTTCTTTCTCTACTTGTCGATCACACAAGATCACCGTAAAATCTTAATACTCTTCTTATTCTAAATCTTTAACTCTTGTAACTGTATTGCCTTCATATGTATCGAGTTTGAATAACGCAACATATATTTATTTATGTCTCTGGCTGCCGCGTGAAAATATGAGTTGTTGTCTATTTTTGAGTAGATCTTCATCCCCCACCCATGTCTATTCAGCCATGTATATCTGTCCCTTTTAGGCTGGACCACAAATAATCATGCATCCCTCATCATATATTAAATGTCTTTGTAATTTATGCATCGTGGCCCGCCAATTCTATCTTCAGTGCAAAGTACATTGTTAGAGTCACCTGCCACCATCCATTCAGCATGAATTCCTGATGTTAATTAAACACATGATAACCTCCCATAGTTTCTTTCTACCATCCAGATAGGTTAACACACTGAACCATTTATTTGTAACAAGTGTCAAATCCGTCGTCCCGATGAAAATTTTCTCCATATTTTAATTCAATTTTTAATAAAAAAATTTCAACGTTTCTCTCTATGATTTTATTCTTGTAATTGAAATTTTTAAATGCTATATATTTCTAATTTTTTGAATATAGTTCCATTATATTATTTTTAATTTTGTGACAATCCGTCATCCCGAATGAAAAATCTATATGTAAAAAAATTGGTCAAATACTCGGTTCAATACAATTAAATATACGGTCATATATATTTAAATAAAGTCATATACAAACAAATACGGACAACTACAGTCAAATACGAAATAATAGGAACAAATACGTGTGGATGGTGTCTGACGTAAATAAAAATGGGGAGGGATATTTTTGTCAAATGAAGTTTTATTTTGTTTTATTCTTATTTTATTTTAGTATCCTATAGCGATGAAAATCAGAGTTTTAGCGACAAAAAATTATCCTACTTGTTTGTGTGTTGAAGACACTATAAATAGGATAGATAACACACAAACCTTGATCCAAGATGATCCATATCCTACAATTTTTATGATGCAAGTAGTTATCTACAAAGTTTCACTTACCAAGAACTTTATTTTCTCCTCGTTCTTTTGTTTCACTCTTATTTTCAGCAAGGCTACACATGCACAGTTCAAGCATTCGAGTGGAGAACTAATCTCAATTCACCTGCTGTTTTATTAAGTCTCCTCATGTTCCGTGCAAGGATCATGGTCTTTTGTCATAGGCTGACCAAGCAGTTTGCCAGCTAGCCCATTATTATCTTTAATAAACATTCACTGATCCTCCACCTTGTTCATTGTGGCCGCTTTCTCCCACACCCATTTGCTTTTTTTTTTTTCTTCTCCTGGCATTTCTTTCTCAATCCAAACAGCTTGTATCTTATTATTCTATAGGTTGTGTCAGCTCCGATTCAGGCGTCCACTTACACCAACAAATAGAGACAAAGAATATAATACATGGTCCATTTTGAATAGCATGTTCTACTTTTCTACCCTCTTGAATCTAGATAATAAATATCCTTCATCATGGTAATAGAGTTCTGGAAGAGGTGCAAAGTTTCATACCTTTATCATGAATTGCTTTACAACATTCATAGTAAGGTCATTGCTCACTGCAAAGATAATTAAGCCAGTCTTCCTGAAGTCTACCTCCAAATAGGAGGACACTTGCAGCTTACAAAGAATGACTATCGTGCTATATAATAAGAAAAGCAGGAATTGGGTAAAATTCCTTATGATGTTGAAGTAGATTCAGTTATGTACTTGATGTTGTGTAATAGACCTGACCTAGCATTTTCTGTTAGTGTCTCAAGTAGGGATATGTCTAACTATGGTTTAAATCACTGGATAGCTATGAAATACTTGCTTAGATATATTTTTGGAACTAGAGGTTTAGGTTTAGCTTATGGTAAATTTGAAGATGAAACTGATATTAAAGGGTATGTTGATTCTGACTATGCTAGTAATAAAGATACTAGGAAATCAACAACTTCTTTCTACTTTACTTGCGCTGAAAATTGTGTTTCTTGTAAGTCACATCTCCAACCTATAGTTGCCCTTTCTTCAACTGAGGCAGAGTACATGGCTCCTACTGAAGCAGCAAAGGAAGCTAACTGGTTGAAAGGTATTATACTTGCAATGCCTTGGTTTGGATGCTGGCATTATTTGGATTTGTTGTTGTGGTTGGAAAGATAAAAAATGTAAGATTTCTTCTACTCCCTCCGTCCTCTTTTGTTCTGTACATTTGGGACTTGGACACGATTTTTAATGTATATTTAAGGTGTTGTGAGTGTTGTGAGTGTGAGAGAGTGTTGTGACTGTTGTGAGTGTGAGAGAGGTGTTGTGAGTGTAAGAGAGTGTGAGAGAGAAAAAGTAGGAAAGTGAATAGTAATAAAGTAGGAAAGAGAGTGTATTGAGAGAAAAAATGATTATGTGAGTGATAGAATAATGTAAAAGTAAGAAAATGAATAGTAATAAAGTAAGAAAGAGAGTGTATTGAGATAAAAAATATGACAAATAATTACTATAGAAGGAAACAGATAGAACATAAGGGACGCTCAAAAAGGAAAGCATGAAGAACCAAAGAGGAGAGAGATTATGTGGAATGATAAAATGAGATAAGTAAACAATATTGAGAACTTGAGAGCAATCTCATCCGTTCACTTGTCCACGTTTGCCATGTCATCACTTCCAACAATGCTTTTCCATTGCGGGTGGAACAACAGAGCCCAGATAATTCAACATAAAAGTACCACTAACACCATATCCTTAAAAGTATGGCATTTTCAGTAGTCACTAGAGTTTGTTTTATGCATTATAGTTCCACCACGAGACGAGCAAAACTAATAATATTCCACTTCCTTTAGCCTTTATTGCAGATTTTATCGGTCTTTCGGGCGCCATATTATATATTAAATATTTATTGATGATTATACATCATTCTCATCAGCACCTGCCGCAGTCACAGACGCGCGGTCCGTCACTTTTCGTCTCCGTCTAATTTTAGTTTGCCCTAAACTTCACATGACATACTGCATACTTTGGGGACTGATTATGTAAATACAGAAAATAATAGATAGATTTCATAATAACCTAGAACTTGTATAATTTTTTGTATAAACCCCACTGTATTCAATCTTGAATGAAATGAAATAAGCTAAAACTTTTACATTTTCCAATCAACCTTTACGCCTCGTTTGGTTGCGGGAAAAAAATGTAAGGAAAGGAAAAATTAAAAAAAAATGATTTTCTCATTAGAAAGTTGTAAGGAAAATTTGATCCCAATTTGCCTATTTTTTTGCATATTTTCTCTTTACAACCAAACACATAATTTCATTTTCACTCAAAATTTTCCTTTCCTCTTCTTTTTCCTCGCAACCAAACGGAGACTTTCTCATGAGAAAATCGTTTTTCTTTAAATTTTCTTTTCTTCACTTTTTTTCAGCAACCAAACGAAGCCTAAAAGTAAAAATAAAATAAAATAAAAAACAGCTCACCATCAGTATCATCACCACTAAAAAGAAAACCCATTTTTGTTTTTTCATATCCATTCGTGACCGGAGAAACTTTCAATTTATGAGCTTTTTCCTGGCCGGAAGTACTCGAAGTATAACAGCCAACCGCGTCATTTTTTCCCAGATCTTGGACAGAGACAAACTCTGTATCCGCGCCAGGGCGACGTGCTTTCTTAGGAACATACCTCAAAGGAAAGTGGGAGCTATAATCTCTTTGGTTGCTGCATCTCAGGGTGATGATGCCACTCCTGCTAATGCAAACAGTCACAACCGTAATAAGACAGAAATCAATAGAGTGTAGCAGTACGGAACCCCAAAACCCTAATTTCTGTATTCTACTTGGATTACCTGAATGCGAATTGTATGCGATGAGAGCTCGTGGTCAGTGTCGCTGGAATACTCGATAAAATTTTCATCATTGTAGCCCTACCAACTGAGCATACCTCGAGTTGCATCTTTCTACGTCTCAAATGAAGGCTACCCTACACAAATTCTATTTTGAATATGCATATGACTTATGAGTAACAATTACCTACCATTTTTTTTATATTTTTTTTAATATTTTTAATATTTAATTTTTATTTAATGGATCGGATTCGTTATTTTTAATTTTAATTGTATATTTGTAAGTAATGATGGAGGGATAGATCTCATATTTGATGATTTATTCATTTACCTATTCTTCTATAAATATAGATGTAATTTGTTTTGTTACTGAAATCTTTGGGAGTTTGAGAACTCTCGCTCTTCCGGGTTTGAGTAAAATGATACAAAATATAATTACTGTCAAAAAAAGTGAGATTTTTTTTCCGATTGAAGGGTATTACAATGGAGGCTCTTAGAGCATATAACATCTAGCCTATATAACATCTTTGCACACTTCAATCACGGACCACCTTGGGTACCTCTACCAATACATACCAACTTCACGCCGCAATCATCACATCTCTAAAGCACGGGACGATCAATACATCCACGCCGATGCGGGAGTAAACTACAACGTCCATACCTAGGTGGGACAAATAACCACCTTCCACACGCTTCCACACATCATGTGGGAAGAATATCAAATCTCCACATTATACTATTTATAGTATCATAGGAGAAAACATATCATACATGAGTGGGTGAGGGTTTGAACTCTTGACTTTGTGGTTTCAAGGCAAGAGCCTTAACCACTTGACCACAATCATGTTGGCTAGTGAGAGATTGATACACGTATAATTTACATTTTTTTGAGAAAAAGATGCCAAAAAATTAACCAACTTTCTCTCATTATTTTGCGTTGAAAAGATCAAAGGAAATTCAAAATTCACGGAGGAGGGCGACAATGTAAACTTTTGCCAACTAAACACGGCGAACGCTTCAACTGATCAACTCTAGTGGTCCGCAAATGCTTGAGATTATCAATAAGAGGTTGCAGGTACAAGTCAAGCCTCTTTAAAAAGTTTGTGAATCGGGTTCAAAGAGAGAAAGAGAAACAGGATAGGAGAGCGGCGTTGAACGAATTTCTCCATGTAGATCAAGGGAAAATAAAAATAAAAATCTCAATTTCAGACGTATCAAAATAATAAATCTCAATGTCTCAACAAATCATTTCTCTCCAATACTTAAACGTACGTGGAGTAACATTATGCAAACAGAATGTAACAAGACGGAGAAGGAAGTATGTTCTTTTGATATCACATATTAATTAAGGACAGAAGGATATAATATCGGTCGTTAGATTTAATAAATGTATTGACACTATTGATACGTGTACGAAAAAAAATAATAAATGCAATGGATAATATTATTAATTAATATTTAATCTCAATCATTATAATGTCCTTCTATCTTGAGATAATATACTTGTATCAAAAAAATCTTTCTCCTAACAAGTAACAACGATAATGTTACGATAACGCTATTTACTTATGTCACCGCCATAAATATCGGATACGCTGCCGCTGCGGGAAGCCGTTCAATCATACCGTAGAAATAAAGTACAATAAAAACATGAATGATATAATCCCGAGGTACAAAATATTAGCCTCGAAGACATGCGGGTGTGATCCGTAAATAAATAGTTTTTCAAGTAAGCCCTTGAACTTGTTACAAATGCACAAGACGACAACCAACTAGCATAATGGAAATTTTGGGAAGAGAAAGGCCTTGTCATCGCATTGAACGTGTCGGAGCTGGCTCGGTCGCACCTTTGCAGATTCATTGATCAGATTCGTAATTATAATAATTTGAAGATCAAGTTCGTCATGTACGTTTTTGTTATCGTGCAATCAATTCATTCATGGCTCCTGTTTTTTTTTTCTCTATTTATATCAGATTGATTTTCACTAGCCTTTTGAAATTGGATCTGTAATTGGATCTGTGTTTGATTCGTGTTTCTTTATCCATTACGTATATCTATCCATACAAGTGCAACTGCTGCATCATTCGGTTGATCTGATCCAATTCATGCTTTTGTCACTACCACTGTTAAGTGCAGTGAAACCTCTTTATTAAGTGATAATCGTTCTTGCATTGGTGTAGGTCTTCACCCATGAGCGCAAATTCTGTTGTTGATATGATAGAAGCTTCATCAGGGGTTCATTTTTCTGGTTTTCACTTGGATGGGGATGACATGAGAAATACAGCTGTTGATGCAACATCAACTTCATCTACCGAGGGTGCAACGAAGCAACCTTTTGTAATTGGTATATATTCCTTTTCAGCTGTCGCATTTATCCATCTGCTTCTGGATTGATACAGTCACAAGCTAATATAGTCATGATTCATGAACTGTGAATGCAACGCTTAATTGATAATTTTGTATGACTTTGACTTGATGGTTCATCTAAAACTCCAGTTCTACCCTCTTTTCCTTTTGTGTTTGACATTTCTGACACTGTCTTTGCTGCCAGGTGTTGCTGGGGGTGCCGCATCTGGGAAAACCACTGTTTGTGATATGATAATGGAACAGCTTCATGATCAAAGAGTTGTGCTTGTTAACCAAGTAATATCATCTTTTCCTCATCCTCGTGTTGCCAGTTCATAGTCAGTTTAGTTTGTGATCTTGCATCATGAAATCTAGTTTGGTAATATTATCTCCGCATACAATGCACACTATCATCCTTGTTTAAGCCATAAATACAGCTGGAATTGTTGCACATGAGTTTAGAGACAGCATCCCCCTCAATGTTATTCTTTTGGTTGATCTCGATAGTTATTTTTTTGTAGAATGATCTACTTGTTTAAACCAAACTTTTATGTGGCAGGATTCATTCTACTTAAATTTGACTGAAGATGAACTTAGCCGAGTTCAAGAATACAATTTTGACCATCCCGGTGGGTCATTCAAGAATACTATGTGTGTACTTGCTTTTTTTTTCAAATATAACAGTTTTCGCTGAAGCCTTCAAATCAAGAATAGTTTCCAATTCACCGTACTTGGTTAAATATGTTATTTTAGTCCGAGGGTGGATATGAAATCACAAGGACCCATTCATTGAGTCAAAAGGACATAGTTGTGAAAAGAATTTGAAGGTTAAAATACCTGAAATGCGTTTTACAGTATTCTGAAGCTTGAGGTTTCATTGCATCCGTCTGGCTTGTGTTTGAAATGTGTTTTGTAGTTAATTTTATTCATTTTCTTATGTCCAAAATTCAAATATTCTGATATACAGATGCATTTGACACTGAGCAACTATTAAGCGTCATGGAAAAGCTTAAATGCGGTGAAGCAGTAGATATACCAAAGTATGACTTCATGAGTTATAAGAACAACGTCTGTTCTCCGAGAAGGGTATTTTTACTGTCTTATTATACTTTATTTGTTTGTTTAGTTTAAGGTATTCGTTTTCCCTCACAAGCAACGATCTATATTTGATATCAAAAAAAAAAAAAAAATTAATTACCCCCTGATAGATTTCAATCTGTTTGGCAGGTGAACGCTTCAGATGTGATCATTTTGGAAGGAATTTTAGTTTTCCATGATCCGCGTGTAAGAGAGCTCATGAACATGAAGATATTTGTTGATACAGGTTCTTTCTAAACTTTCTTCTTTTCACAATGAGATGGTGATGGTACGTAGATCATTTTGTTCCCGTTTCGTTAATTGAACTGTTCACCGTGGTCTGTGATGAAGTTGCTTTAATATGATGACTGCTTGAGCTTATGGTTGTGCACTTTCTTTTTAACCGAGGATGTCTTAAGACTTTAATTGTAACTAATATTTCAACCACCATTTTATTCTCTATCATCCCATAGCATGTACAAATTTGTAATATGTACTTGAGCTGGTTGCAGGGCCGGAGCCAGAATCTGGCAGTATGCAGTGCTAAATGCTAATTTTTTTTTAAAAATTTTACAACATATCAAATATATATATTTATAGTAAATCAAATATTAATTCGTTAACACATCAGTAGATTGTTTTGAAATTCGAAAATCAAAGATCAAAAACTTCATAATTTTAAAATATTACTTTTTTGATGGCCGCATTATATGTGTACACCACTACACCCCAATATACTCATTTCTCAATTCGAGTCATTTTAACTTTTACACTCTCAGGAGTAAATATATTAAAAGTTTTGGTATTGGAAATTTATATTTATTATATTTGATGTATTGGCATTAAGGTGTGTCGGATGCTAATACGACACCTTTATGCTTTCCACTTTACATTGTCTAACTTTCAGTGCAGATGCTGATGTGCGTCTTGCAAGAAGAATACGGCGTGACACAGTCGAGAAGGGTAGAGACATTGGTACTGTACTTGATCAGGTAATCACTATAATTGAAAATATTCACTGAAATAATGTAGTTTGTAGCATCTTATACAAGAAAAGGATAAAAACAAGCATTGTAGTCTAGTCACTAGTCAATCACTGAAAAATGTAGGCAAGGCATTTTACAATCTTCATCTGCTAATGTTAATATTTCTGAAAATAGAACACATCAAAATTATATGTAATTTACAAATCTGGAGGAAAATACAGTTCATCTCTTTTTTTGTTGCAGTACTCAAAATTTGTTAAACCAGCTTTTGATGACTTCGTACTTCCAACAAAGAAGTACGCAGACATCATTATTCCCAGAGGTGGTGACAATCATGTGGCAATTGATTTGATCGTCCAACATATTCGTACAAAGCTTGGTCAGCATAACCTCTGTAAAATTTACCCCAATCTGTATGTAATTCAGTCAACTTTTCAGGTAACTAAACAATCTCATCACTCGGTCCCTTAATCAACTTCGTCTATTGTATACATTCCTCTTCAGATAATTTGACATCGACATCTTTGCTTATCTTCATAAACTGCTTGCATTTATCTGTTCCATTTGAGCTCAGATAAGGGGTATGCATACACTAGTTCGTGATGCTCAAACAACGAAGCACGATTTTGTTTTTTATTCAGATCGGCTAATTCGATTGGTGGGTTGCCTATCGATGCTATCACTGATTTGACTATTAATCAAATCTTTTGGTTTCACTTACCTATCTTACGTATTTACTGCATCTTTTTTATTTAACCAGGTTGTTGAGCATGGCCTTGGTCATCTTCCTTTTACAGAGAAGCAGGTTATAACCCCGACTGGTAAGCAAAATGCTCAGCAAAAATAATAATAGTTTGTGGCCGGCATTGTAGGCAATAAAATGAGTTATGCTTGCATAAATTTAGATTATCATACAGTCTGGTCATTGGCAAATACTCTTGTGTCCTAATCTATCTATTATGCTTATTTCTGAAACTATGTGCGAGATGCACTTTTTACTTCATTGTTCTACATGGTCAACCATCAAGTCAGGAGATGTTCTCAGTCAATATGTTGAGAGCACTTGCTTAATAAGATGTTACATTGGCAGCAATATAGTAACTTTTCTGGCACCAATGCAGGATCAGTGTACACAGGGGTAGACTTTTGTAAGAGGTTGTGTGGTGTGTCTATTATAAGAAGGTATTTTTAACTTTTAATGAGTTGACCATCATTTTCTGGCATAAAAAACGTATGCAATTTTGTGATACATTATTTTCTTGATATATGTGAACTCTCAAATATTTAAATAATAACTCGTGAAGTTTGATCTGCACAAATGGTTGATTTTTGTCACTATGTCAGTGGAGAAAGCATGGAGAATGCTTTAAGAGCATGCTGTAAAGGCATAAAAATCGGCAAGATTCTTATTCACAGAGAAGGAGACAATGGACAGCAGGTTTGTTATTCTAATTTTTTCTCCGCGTCTGTTCAAAATTCTTGGTCACTAATAACAACTATGATTTGGGTTCATTGACCAGCTAATATATGAGAAGCTACCGAAAGACATCTCAGATCGACATGTGTTACTTCTGGACCCCATCTTGGGCACTGGTTACATTACATTACATCTTCTTAAATCTTAATCACTTGACTTGTGCTTCTGTGGACTACCTGCTTTATTTTGATACATTTGAACACTTGGAAACTAAAGTAGCCAGATTCTGTACATCCATTGTTTGCCTTGCTGCACTTGTTTTATTTTTGGACTTCTCAGAAACTTTGGAAATGTTCCTCATAGCTTCATTTTTTATTCCAGGCAACTCAGCTGTTCAAGCCATTTCGTTACTTATTAAGAAGGGCGTTCCAGAGTCTAATATTATATTTCTGAATCTCATATCCGTGTGTTTATAAAAATCCCTTTTAAAGCATTGCATTCCTTCATTTCATCTTCTAGTAGTCATTACTAACATCTCATCTTCTGTACTTTTCGGTCACTAGGCGCCTCAGGGAGTACATGTGGTCTGCAAGAATTTTCCAAGGATAAAGATAGTGACATCTGAGATAGAAACTGGTCTAAACAAAGACTATCGTGTCGTCCCTGGCATTGGCGAGTTTGGAGACAGATATTTTGGTACAGATGATGATGATTTGGAAGTGACCAGTCTTGCACAGTAATGCATGGCCAATCATTTAAGAGAAGATGTGGTCTTGCCTCATAAATTTTGAGATCGTTATAACCTGATTCAGTTAAAATCGTTAGTGCTATCCTCCCCTTTCCTATCCCTCAGCATGGTAAAAAGATCGGCAGTCCCCACTGAGGCTTTATGGACAGTATTACAAATCCACTCCGTCCTTCACACAATCAAGATCCAAAATGAGTTTTTGGATCAATGACACAAGTTAGATCATTTTTACCCACCTAAAATTTTCAAGTTTGTATACCCAGCAGACAGAGAGCTCCATGAATCTATGCCTACTCACAAAAGTGGTTGAGATATTTTTCAAACAATATAATGATTTGTCTATTATCTCTTGGAAGCTAGATCCAGAAGATTCTTTTTGTTTTCTTGTAGTTTACAAATTGTAACAAAAAAGATGATTTACCTCCTTCAGTAGAAAGAGGATTAAGGAATGATATATTGCCCTATCCTATCCGAGGTTGATATATTGGTATTTGGTTGGAGTCAGATGAGCTGATTAAGAATGCCAAGTTGATAGCCACTCCAGACACAGGCATATTGGCAGCTGATGAGAGCACGGGTACGATAGGCAAGCGCCTTTCAAGCATCAATGTTGAGAACATTGAATCCAATCGCCAGGCCCTTCGCGAGCTTAGCTGCTCCTGACACTGTCAACTACCTCTCTGGTGTCATCCTCTTTGAGGAGACTCTTTACCAGAAAAAGGTCGATGGTACGCCATTTGTGGAGTTTCTGAAAGAGAACAACGTCATACCAGGTATTAATGTTGACAAGGGGACGGTGGAAATTGCTGGGAGCCTGGGACCAATGGGGAGACAACTACTCAGGGGTTGGACTCACTCGGTGCACGGTGTGCTGAGTACTACGAAGCAGGAGCCAGGTTTGCCAAGTGGTCGTGCTGTTTTGAAAATTGGCCCTAAGAGCCTTCTGAACTGTCTGTCCAGCAGAACACCCAGGGATTGGCTCGCTATGCGATTATTTGTCAGGAGAATGGACTTGTCCCGATTGTTGAGCCAGAGTTTCTGACAGATGGAGATCACGACATCAACAAATGTGCTGCGGTGACTGAGGCGGTCCTGGCTGCAACTTATAAGGCTCTGAATGATCTTCATGTTCTGCTTGAAGGAACTCTTTTGAAGCCTAACATGGTCACCCCAGGTTCAGACAGCCCCAAGGTTGTACATGTTGAAAATAGAGAGAAAAATATCAACTATTTTTTGTGTGTAGGTGACACCAGAGGTGATAGCTGAGTCGCACAGGAGGACAGTTCCACCAGCAGTGCCAGGGATACTAAAGCCATGGACCCTTTCCTTCTCATTTGGCACGCGCATTGCAGCAAAGCACCATCAAAGCTTGGGGTGAGCAGACGGAAAATGTCCCCAAAGGCCTAAGCAACATTTTTCGAGCGAGCAAAGGCAAACTCCGAGGCTATTCTTGGAAAGTATTCTGGTGGGAGTGGTGGCGGAGCCGCTTCTGAGAGCCTTTACGTTAAAGGATACAAGTACTAAATCCTGCAACATAACATCAGAACTCAAAAGTTGAGTGTGCCGGAAAATGTAATAGTAACAAACGATGTTCATCTGAGTTTGTTCTATTACTAGCCATCGCCGTTACCTTGAATCTGAGTTGATGGCTTATTACTCGCAAATTCATCGGCAGATTGGACCAATGCTTCTTAGTGACAAATTCAAGATTCATATCCTTGACCACAACTACCACCCCATCATTCATCAACGTCCTATTGCCGCTACCAATCGCCTCTCGACCTTCCCTCGCTCAAACCAAGCAAGCTAGAATGCCATGATATGTGGGTTGAGCAATCTAGGCTGCTTTTTAGTAAGCTACCAGAGGTTGATACTTGGTCCTGGAATGTCATGATATGTGGGTTGGCTTCGCATGGCTGTGGTCAAGAAGCTCTAGCTCGAAGCTCTAGCTCCATTTGAGAAGTTTTTGGGCCAAGGATTTTGCCCTGCCAATGTGACTTTTGTTGGTGTACTAAATGCATGTAGTCGTGCAGGTCTTGTTCAAGAAGGGGGACACTATTTTAAGCTAATGAAGGAGGTATATAATCTGGAGCCTGAAATGGAGCACTATGGGTGCATGGTCGAAATGTTGGGCCGTGTCATATTAGAAACTACGGAAATGATCGAAAGTATGCAAGTTCCACCGGACCCTGTTTGGTGGGCAACTTTACTTGGTGCTTGCAAAGTACATGGTCTTGTAAAACTGGGTGCTGAAATTGGGAATGAGCTAAAACAGGTTGATCCAGCCTATCATGGGCATTATGTTTAGTTGTCAGGTATATACGCAAAGGCAAGACAGTGGGAAGACGTCGTAAGGATATGTGGTTTGATGAATGATCAAAACACCAGCAAAGTTGCTGGTTGGAGCGTGATTGAAGCGGAAGGTGGTCTGCACCGGTTTATTGCTGGAGATAAAGAACATTATCAGGCCGTTGAAAACTATAAAATGCTTGCAACCATAACAACTCGAATATCGGAAGCTGGATACATGCCTAACATTTCATCTGTGTTGCATGACATTGGGGAGGAGGAAAAACAGAACATGATAAAAGAACACAGCGAAAAAGATTGGATATTGCTTTTGGAATTTTAGTCATTGCACCAGGCGACTACATTCATATAGTCAAAAACTTAAAAGATGGGCTCCGTTTGGTTGCGGTAGAAAAATGAGAAAAAATAAATTTAAAGAAAAATAATTTTTCCATGAGAAAGTTGAAAATTTTGATCTCATTTTGTCATTTTTCCTTACAATCAAACACACATTTCATTTTTATTTAAAAATTTTCTTTAATTTTTCATTTTCTCTTTCTTTTTTCCTGAAACCAAACGGAGCCTAGGGTATGCGGGCTGACTGTCACGAGGCAACCAAAATTTTATGTAGTGTTTGGCAGGGATACAGTTGTTAGGGATGGGAGTAGATTCCACCACTTCAAAGATGGGTTATGCTCGTTTGGTGACTACTGACTACTGGTAGGCACCACTCAGTCATGCACGTACGTGTTACCTGCTCTGCTCAACGAAGCTTTGGGCTTCGCATTGATTAGTTCATGCGCGTTGTAAATTCAGTACCGTCAGTTTCGCTCTTTAGTGGTAAGCTGTACACTCGATGGCTGCTTTTTTAACCTTATTTGTCTTCATGTTTTTTACATTAACGCTCTTGTTATATCCATTGCAGAACAGCGAGTCCAAGAGTGGAGAGTGGACTGTTCCAAGTCGTGCACATTCCAAATTATACATGGGTAAACTTTGCATTGCAATTTGACAAAGGTTACCTAAAAGGGGAATCAAAATGAACCGAAGAATAATGAACAGTGTGAAGAAAAGCGACGCCGGAAGAACTTGACGGCGGACGGAACTCGCTAATGAAAACGAGAAGGGAGCTGTCGCGGCTAAACAAGGATAGCGATTGATTTTCACACTTGGAAAAAACTGTACAGAAGACCTAGAAAAGAAAAGGGAAAGCAGAAATACAAAACTGTCCCTCACTAGCAGAAATACAAAACTGTCCCTCACTATTTACATAACTTACCCGTAAGTACTGGAAATGACGTAAGCTCCCATGACACAATTACAAACACAGCTAACTCTCAATACAATGTACTTGCCGCAAGTACCAAGGAAAAAACAAGACATGCCGAGTCATACAATTACCTGCCAGACATCTGGTTCACATATGAACTTGAAATACTTTGCAGAGGGCCTCAGCTATATTCACACACAATTATCTTGCTGTTGGAACTGTAGAGGAGACATTTATCAGATTTTTATAATTTTATTTGTTATTTTTTATGAATTATTTTTCGATGAGTGGATGTTTATTGAACTCATTATTTTTATATCGGTGATTATTAGTAAGAAAATATTTTAATTGATGATTTTAAGTAATATCATATTTTACGCGGGTGGTTTTCGATAATTAACCCTATTTTGTTACCATGACAACATATACGTCTTCATACCTCGGTGTGAAACTGTTTATAATCTTCGCTAGACAATGAAGGCCTCAACTTTCTTTGTTATTATCTAGAATCACATAGTAAAC
>JAWWMW010027998.1:0-17610 GCA_035048345.1 Echeveria elegans
AATTAAAATTTTGTATTAATTCAAATAACCAATTTAAATTTATTTTCGGCATAAAATAAAATTTTAATGCCTACAGTATGTATTCACTACTTTTTTGAATTTATGAAATTTTATGATAAATTTTAAAAAATATTAAAGTAAATCAAATGAAAATATTTTAAAATCATTATTGTTTAAGTACATTTGAAACTAAATGAGTGACTTTTTATTTTCCAAAGTTTTGCATATTTTTGAGTTTTTTTTTGTTATTTTATAATGAATTTTTTTAAATAAATTGTCGATGGGTGGGTGTTTTTAAATTGCATTTGGGTGACTTTTGGTAAAAAAAAAATAATGGATGGGTTTTAGTAACAAAATAGTTTAATGGGTGGGGTGGCTATTGAAAAAACTCGTATTTTACGGGCGGCTGATTTCCGGTAATTAACCTTAAAAAGGATGAAATGAAATACAAGCTCACTTCCTCCTCCATTTTTCTTGTCATTTTCCCCACAATTTCCATTACTTTTACAATACATTATCAACACGGAAAGCTCAAAGGCGCAAGGTAATACTCAAGGTAAGGATCATATTTTGTGATGATGGCAATTTTGAGTTCATGCTTGAATAAACCTCAAATTCGTTAATTAGCATGTGAAAATCAAAATCATATTAATTATGTCCACTTCTAATTATTTTACAAAATAATTCTTCAATTATTCTACCATATTATTTTTATTTGAGTAATCTTCATCACAAGTGGTACATTTATGTTGAATATTATGGAATTCGAGCTTAATGCTCTTAAGATTTTTGGCATTGATAATTTATCATTCTTCCACTTAAGTGTCATGAGTTTTGATGACATAATGAAAGAAGGAAATAATGCATTTGTTGAAATTGCAAAGCCCATGAAAATCCTTCGTCATCATCTCCAAAGCTGATTACAAGAATAAATGTATGATAAAAGATCTCATGTATCTTCAGAATGATGTGGTGACATATTACTGATAAGGATACGTTGATAAATAATTTCCACATTTCATGCATTCAATGTGCTTTGCATGCGAAATATTATTAATGAAGTGTCATCATATATTTTGAACGCATCATATGTTCGTTGGTGGCAAAATCAAATGATAAGTTGTTCATGAAGAATTATAATACTGTCTAAGTTAGAGCATCACACATTATAGAGATTAAATGATAATAGAAATGTGATCAAGTATAATCCTACAAATACAAATTTGAAAGATGATGATTTTATTTGTTTAGCGGGCAGCGCAACATCACCCAAAATTTTGAGAGACAAAAATATTAAAAAAGTTCTGTAATAATACTTTTATGATGCAAGATTGTGAATTAAATTTTAAAAAATCTATTTTTAGTTTTAGAGATATGCACCTGGATGGATGACTATCACATTTTGAAAACAAATGATACTAACGTTGAATCTATTCTTATAAAAGAATAGGAAGAAGAATGTAAAATCAAGCTTGAAATTACCTTTCTGCCCTTCATTAAACAAAAGAAAAAGACTCAACTACCCTCTCTTTACCATTAATTACAATTTAATCCATTAAATAAAATTTAAAAACTTAAAATTAAACATATTAAAAATCAGCAGTTAAAAATCAAAAATAAAAATTAAATTAAATTTAAAATTGAAATTTTTAAAAATTAACATTAAAATTGAAAAATCAAACGGAAAATATTTAGTATTTTTAGATAAATCAAATGAAAGCACAAGAAAAATTTCCGTCGGAACGATGGGAGCGCAAGTGAAGAATAAAAGGAATATTCAAACCGGAACAAGAAGAATAAAACAAGATGGAAAAAGTATCATGCTCATAAATACTCTTATCGACAACTTAAAAATATCATGCACATAAATAATGTACCATCAAACATGTCGTTATTTGGATGTTAATATACTTTGCGGGGTTACAACACTAGAAATTGAAGCATTAAAATACTCAAATTAATATGATAATATAAAAATTCTTATATTCATAAATAATTATATTTTTTATGTGCATTCATCAAATTGAAGTGAACATAATATCTTGTATGTAAATGATTATGATATAAGAGGTTTTTTGTTCATTATAATTTGAAAATAAACATAGTAAGTGTAGTTGTTCATGAGTATAGAACTTCCCATGTTAATTTAGATTTCTACTGAAAACAAACTCTACCGTACTATTATATTTACCAGTAATAAAATTATTGAACTTTTAGAACAATGGTCAAATAAAATCGACATAGCAATAGTGATAAGGATTTAGATCATGTGCAACGTGCTGTAAAAAACAATCATCCACTTTTATTTTATTAATAAGGCTCAAATGCAGATTCAATTTTTGAGGAGTGATAAAGTAATATTATGGAATTAACGTGACAGAATTTATTGCCAGCCACAAATTCTACATCTCCCGATTTATAACGTGCTAGCGTGTCGTTCGTCGTTTCGACGAAAATACGAATGACACATGCTAATTAGTGCATTCATTACATTAATCGGAACATATACCGTAAATATTCTGCTCAATAATTGATAAAATACGGTCAAATATGATCATCTGTCGTTCCGAATGTGAAATCTACTTGATCAAATACGATTAACAGTTGGTCATCAAATTCACAGTCAAATACGATCAAATACAGAGTTTATGATTTGATTTGTAATAAGTGATAGAAATCATGTGCATTTTCAAAGTTACGTAAGTATTGATAGTGGAGATATAACAAACCAATTTTATTATATACTAGCATACCGCCCGTCGTCCCGACGGAATGCGTCGTCCCGAATGCACAATCGTACCGATCATCACGTGAGTGATTTGATCGACCAATTTTTGGGCGTGTGATATGTGTAAAATAAATTTTTTAATTTTAATGGATCAGACTGGGTCCATGTGATTAAAATTCGACCAGATGTAAATATTTCGATTTATAATTCGTCCACCACAACCACCTACAGAAAATCATATTGAATAGCAAAAGAAAAATCAACAATGTAAAAAAAACAAAGCTCTTTGGTAGCATTAGAATCCGTACATCGAAAATCCTCCGGCGGAAGAGTCTGGAAAACATTTTCGAAACCCTAATGGACAACTGCTGGGGCTGGGGTCTCGCAGTTTCCAGTCATTGCTTCCCCGCGTTAGGTCTACACCTGCCCAAGTTGTAAGAAATTAAAAGTGACGATAGCAATTAACTGAAGTTAGAGGGATGTTTGTGTAATTAAATGAAAGATAGAAGCGCTTTCCAAAATGGCAACAACACCTACAACTACATCAACAGTTGAGATGAGTCGAACGAGCAGTCTGACAATCCATTCTATTTCATCTCATCCTCTCCAGACTCCTGTCCGCTCCTTTTTGCGTCCGCTAGAATCCTTGAATCGATCCTCGATTGCGTGAAAGGTGAGACACATCTACTACTTCCGCAACCACATCATCTGGTTTTAGACGTTATGTTGTTGTTGTTGAATAGAATTTAACGATTTGTGTCGGACGATTAACGTATCTGTTGGGTGCTCGATTTTATTAAAATTAAAATAATACGTGAGTGGATGTGGTCGCTGAAGGAAATTTAGGTTAAACAATTTTGTTTTTCAGTTTGATTTTTGGAAGATCTATCTGTATGCCAACTTACGGATGATGGCAATCCTTGAGTTTTGACTTCTGGGATTTTATGTATTTTTATACTGCCTTGTAATTTGTTTGAAGGCTTCAATGTCTATGTCAATTGTTTGAAGCTTTCTAATGCTCACTTTGAGTGTTGAGTTGACCATTTGCAGCTATCCAATTCATTGGAGCTTCTTTTCGTTCCCAAATTTGCTTCCTTTTCTGTAACTCTGCTTCATGGATGAGGCTTTGATCAACATCTGTTGGGATGATGTCACTTGCCCTATATGCTTGGACTTTCCACACAACTGTGTACTCCTTCAATGTTCCTCGTTTGCAGACGGCTGTCGTCCATTTGTTTGTGGGACGGATAATATGCATTCCAACTGTCTCGAGAGGTTTGGAAATGCACATGACATGCCTTTAGAGACCAAATCTCTTGGAACTTCATCTAGTGATGCAGTTCAGGCGATGATGGCTGGAAGCACTGTTAATTGTCCATTGTGTCGAGGAGTAGTCACAGGTTGGACTGTTGTTAGTTGTGCTAGAATTCATTTGGATGCAAAGAAGCGCAGTTGTGAAGAGATTAGATGTTCCTTCTCAGGAACTTTCTATGAACTTCGTGAACATGCTAAACAAGAGCATCCACATTCCCGTCCTGCTAAAATTGACCCTGCCAGACAACTCGATTGGGAAAATTTTCAGCAATCTTCTGAGATTGTTGATGTTTTGAGCACTATACACTCAGAAACTCCAAGAGGGGTTGTACTTGGGGACTATGTCATCGAATATGATGCTGACAATGATACTGTCGATGAGTATGAGGACTTCCCAGGTGATGACGGTAACTGGTGGACATCATGCCTCTTGTATCAAGCTTTTGATAATATGAGATCCTCTAGAAATAGAAGGTCTGCTGCAAGAAGAGCAAGCCAGCATTCTGACACCTCAAATTCTGATGAGGGATCTGTCATATCAGTGGATTTTGATGTGGATGAAGCAGATCTTGATCCTTCTACATCAAGAACTAGATCTGGTACAATCAAGTACGTGTTGCTATTCTCTTACCTCTTTCTTTTACATAGTGTGATAATAGTGAATGGCACTTCATCAAATAGTGCTATTTTTCAGTAGGTGAATTGCATTTGTAGAGTGTCTTTCCTTTAAGCAAAGTTCAATTAAACATGCTTTTGGCATAACAGGACTTCAATGCAAGCTCTAATATGTCGGTTAATTTTACTAAATGTTGCCTTATTGTTTTGATGGTCTGATTGTTAAATATTGAAATTGTTTGGCAACCGGAACCTTATGCCTCCTCACATTGTCTTATGCAGTAGAAGGCGCCGCTTCCGTTTCTTTAACAATTAAGTCTGGTGTTAGTGGAGTGGGTGGTTGGCCATGAAAGCCTAAGCGTCCATGCAAAATGAGCAAGTTTCATCAATACACTTGTTGATCATCAAATTCTGTTAGCCACCACTTAATATATTTATTTCGAACTCTGCATTTGACAATACTGTAAATTACTCTATCCTCAACCGTTATTAGATTCTTTGTACAAATATGTGCATTGTGCCTTGTGAGTCAGGATCTTTGTCTATTTCAGTGTGTTATTCGTCAGTAGGTACATTTGAAAAGGTGAAGAAATGTTGGAGAAGGAATGGTTTTCGAGAAGTTTGCTAAGAAATTTAATGGGCAGGTCTATGAACGCACTTCGGTATCAGAGAAGAAAAACAAAACTAAATGACCACTTCACACGGACAGGGCAAGTAATGCATACCATATGATTTAGAAGGAGCGGAATCGTTTGTTTACTTATACTAAGCTATGTGAATCATCAGGCCTCGTTTGTTTACTATACTAAGCTATGTGAATCATCAGGCCTCGGTAAACCCCACGTGAAAATCTCGGGTACTAACGGCTTTTTATAGAGCTTTTCCGGTGCATACAATTGCCCGGCCTTACATGCAGATTTATTGGACGTACTTCAACGGGTTCATCCATAGGTACCATTAATAACCATGTTCACTTCCGCAGCCTACGACTACTGATGGCATACGCAGAAAGGATTTGTACACTGCAGGGAGATCCTTGAGGTGTGCTTGTATGCAAAAGAAACAACCACAAAGAGTGAAGGATAATATCACAACGTAGGCTCAGATACACCCACAAAAAGCTCTGATGAACCCAAAACCATAAGAGAGTGGAGGAGGCACAACTGGTACAGAACTAGGAGATACCTCAAAAAAAGCAAAGAAACCATACAATTTAGACTTTTGGCAAACACTTGGCAACAACATAATATTGAAATTCAGGAGATTTTAACAAAATATTGACAGCAGGAATGCCAGTGCCCAACAAACAGTAAAGATATATAATGTAATAAGTAGGGTGAAATCAAAACAAACCGTCCAAATTCAAGGTTTGATACGATACTCATAAAAACACTCAACATCCTGGAGTTTCTTATTAGCATTTCCTTCAGCTCCTGCTGCGATGCCTATCCTTGATACCATTTCTGCGTATGCAATAACAACCTTTGATCACGATAAGATATAGTGTCCTTTGTTATAGTAGAAATGACATGATAATACAGTGGTCATGATAGATATAAATTAGTACCAAGCTAGAATGAACAATGGTGCCATAAGAGGTCATCACAATTATAAAATAAGTTACAAAATTGTTATGCCAGTAAGAGCAGGAAGCAAACTTAAAAGAATGTTTCCACTATTTCAAATTGATTCAACAAAAAAGCGCTGAACAACAATGATTGCAATAGACGAAAATAATGCATTATGAGAAATTTACCCATTGGCAGCTGGCACCTCTTCACGCCCTCGATACGGCGGTGGTGACCTGCTATAGCTACGACCACGAGGGGAGAGGCGACCACGGGGAGAGAGACGACCTCGAGGAGAAGCACCCCGACCACGAGGAGAGATGCTACGACCGCGAGGAGAAACACTTTCGCGCTTCACTGGTGATCGGGCACGAGGGCTGTAGTTCCTGCGCCATTCAAATGGCCAACATAGGCTTAAGTATGAAACAGACTTAGAATACAAATGAATTAGGAACAAAGCATCATCACAGACAGATGAAAGAATATCCCAAAAGATAGCAAAACGAAGAGAGTGGTCAAAGAGAGATGAAAGAGAATTTATAATCAAACATCATGATTCAAATTACACTTCAACGACTAAAAATACCTCCTCCCATAGCTAGGACTGCGGCGGTACCTAGCCGCAGGGCTTCGGCTGCGACTACGGCTACGACGCCTCCCACCTCCACCACCACCACGTGATCGACATTCACGTGCAAAGTGTCCGGGCTCACCACACTCATAGCACTTGAGATCAGAGCCACCTGAACGACCACGTCCTCCACCATGACCACCACCATCTCTACCACGACCACCTCCATCCCTAGAGTTGTGAGAGAGTTCAACTCTCCAGCCATTCTTACATATCAAAAAACAAAAGCATGAAGGAATTCAGAAAAAAACGCCGAACTCCAACCATCTAACACAATTTAGCAGTCAACACTGGATAGTAACATAGAAATAAATATACCATCGAGCTCGCGAATGGCATCTTGTGCATCCCTACGGTCATCAAAATCTAAAAAGGCATAGCCAGGCGGCCTTCTAGCGACCCACACACTGCACAATTACAGAGACATAAGTCATGAATAAATATGGAACAAAGAAGGCCTAAGAAATTAAAACCTTCTAATCACTCCAAATGGACCAAACGCGTCTTCCAGATCCCGCTCTGTAACCCTCTGGTCTAAATTGCCAACGTAGACACGCGCCATATCAGATCTGGGAACGAGAACAGAAACTGCGTAAATACCAGCAAGTCCCGATGGAATTGAAGCAGAGGAGAGAGTCAAAATCCATACCTTCGGAATTCGAGGCGACAGAACCCTAGCTGCTGCGGCTGCTTGGAGAGGAAAGCCGACTAATTAGGGTTTTTTGAAATTTACCAGCAGCAAACATGTTTTGCATCATTACAAAAACAACACCTAATAGTTTCGTAAATTACACGATGGCCCAAAAAGCCCATACATATTTCACATTTGCATCCTCCAAGTATTAACAAAATATCATCATAACCCTCAAAATGACTGTTTCAACTTTCCAGAGTACAATTTACAAGTATTAACCATATGATTGTGGTGGTTAAGACTCTTGTTTTGGAATTTCAAGTCAAGGGTTTAAATTCTCACCCACTCATGTATGACATGATTTCTCATATGATACTATAAATATTATCATGTGGAGATTTGATATTCTTCCCACATGATGTGTGGAAGGTGGTTATTTGTCCCACCTAGGTGTTACGGTGTGGAGTTGATATGTATTAATAGAGGTATCCAAGGCGGTCTGTGCTTGAAGTGTGCAAAAATGAAAGTCTACCGAAGAGTTAGTTATGAATTTGATATTATAATAAGCTAGATATTATATGCTCTAAGAGCCTCCATTGTAATACCCTTCAATCGAAGGAAAAAGAGTACAATTTACAACTGCTTGCTGCTTCCCGCTTGCTCCATACTGTGAAAGGTTACTAGCTGACAGCTATATGATCATGAGAAGGAGACGGGGAGGAGTCCTGGGTTGGATCATCGACGAGGGTGACCCATATATCCGGGGATGTCTGTCCTAGTCCTAGTCCTTGTTCGCGTGGACTTGGGTCGCCATGGTCACAAGATGTTTCAGTCTCACTGGGACTAGCCATTGGATGATGGGATGCTCCACCTGACCTCATATGATCCCCGTTCATGTCCCTGAACCGGCTCTTCTTGAATGTATGCGAACTCAAATCTTTGCGGTCGAATTGCCTTGACATTATGATTAATTTGTTCCACCATGAAATTGTCTCATCAGCAGGCGACGTGACTTTTCTGTTTTGATACAGAAAAATGGCTAAGTAGATAACAAGAGCGGAGACTGATGCGCTTCCAGCGATTAGGAACAAGCCCCAGAAACTATCCAACCCGATATTGCTGGGAGATAAAGATGTGCTGCTTCCATCTGGGCATGTCGCATGCTGGCCAAACCACTTGCTCTCAATTGCAACCATTTGCTCTCCTTGTGTTACATTCAGGATAGCCCTAGACACGTCCGGTGCTAGAGGAGAAAGTTTTGGAAAAACCTACATTTTTCAGGAACCGTTAGAATCAGATTTCAAATATTAGAACAAGTCAGTTACCAGTTGCTGATGAGAAGTAGTAGTAGTAGTACAGGAGCTTACAAAGCCAAATCCATCGGTCTTATATGTAGGTCCAACCATGGCATATTTTGAGCAATGCTTGCCAAGGAACAGCCTCATGTATGGAATTTCATCGAAAACAGCCGAAACTCCGCCATTGGCACTCCCTTTGCTGAAAGCTTCTTCCAGAGCTTCTAAGGAATTGTACTGAATGAGCTTGGACTCATCAAACTTCAATTGCTTTAGTAAACCCAACACAAAGGACCCTTGTTGGAACCCAACGTTTTCTCCATTTTTAACAAGCGCATTGACGTCAGTAATTGTTGGTTGCAGCTTCTGCACTGTCAGCATCGAGGTTAAGCTGGCCGTGTAGGTTTGGATCAAAATAAGAACAACAAAGACCCATACAATCACAACAAATCGAGCCAGGTTGCTCACCACTTTCTCCTCTGCAAATAATATCAGAAAACATCATAATATTGCAATAGGATATCTCCAGAAGAAAGCTATTAGTAATTTGGAGAAGAATTAAACTAAAGGCTAGAAAACGGCACATACTATGAGCAAAGACCATTGTGGAGAAGGAGAACCACAGCATCACACCGACCTGATGCAGTGGAGGGCCTCTGAAGTCTTTGTTAGTTCTGTGTTCAAGAACCCATACAACAAAGCCAATGAATACAAAAAAACAGAAGCTTGTGAACCAAAGCTCCCACGTCAGAGGCTTCAAGAAAACCCAAGCATTCTTGGTGACATGATCTTTAACTGGAACAATCATTGAAACTCCTGATTCGGTGTAGGGTAGTGTAAAATCAACATACAGTGATCTGTTTGCCACAATAGTCACATCTCCAACCACAGCGTCAAATGCCTGTAATTTGCATAAAAGAGGAAGAGATGAGCAGTTCACTCTTTAACCAATATACTCAGAAAAATAATGTTTATAAAGCGGAGTGATCACACTGACCCCAAGATACACTTGATAGGTCAGATCATTGTATGACCCAGAGGTGGTGCCATCAGGCAACGCGAAGGGAATGTATTCATACTCAACAGCATATGGCATTGCCTGCATCACTGCCTCGAACACGTCTATGCAGTAGCCAGAAACTTTTGTTGTTGCATTTGTGACAGGGTCTCTTGTAATTCTAACAAACTCTAAAAATCCATCTTTGACTGGGACTCCAACTCGCAACTTTTTCCCATTCACAGGTAACTTCCATCCTTTAGGGACTAACTTACTTTCCCCTGGCCAGATGATAGGACCTAGTGCAGGCTTTGATTCAGTATCAGTATTCTTAAAATTCAAGACCCTCGAAGTGCCACCTTGTGAGGTCCAATACCCAACTTCTCTTCCACCATTTTCATCAACATTAACTATCTGGTAAGCATATGGGGGAACTTCTCCATTGATGAAACAGAAGTTTCCTGCAAACCCATTGAAACTTGAAGTCAACAATGCTTCCCTGAGTTTCGGTCCAGCATTTGACACACCTAAACTCTCAAGATCAGTCAGATTTCCAGTGACATTATTATTTTGAAAATTAAAAGCTTCGCTGTTGTTGTTAAACACTTTCTCGACAGCCATGGCTAAGGCTATGGCAGCATCATGACCCCAAATACAAAATATGTCCAGTTCCACGCTGAGAATATCTGAATTATCTGACTGAAATTTCCTTTTCCACCTGATTCTAAAATCTTCAAGTCCCTTTGATCTCGGAATATAATTTCTGATCCCCAACACGCCCTGCATGGACTCCAAAACGGTTGAATTCAGAATATTCAACATGTCGCCAATTCCGTTGGTCACAATCCACACAAAGCCATCGTCCATCATCCCGATTTGCTTCGCATTTTTAAAAACTCTGCTTCCCAAACCAGGCAACATATGCACAATAAATACTCTACTTTCCATTGTCATAAGCTTGTAAAGCTCTTCCCGGATCTCCAAATCAGTTGCTTCCGGAGATATTGCGCTACGGTAAGGCACTCGACAATCAACTTCTTGTAAAGCATCATTTAAATATGGTATAATGCCTTCACCGTACTCATTCTGCACATAAATCGGCACGGCTTCCCTCCAGCTAAAATACGTAATCAGCGAACCCAAGGCTTTCACTTGCGCTGAATCGTTCTGTGTGGCACGAAAGAAGTATGGACTGCGAACCGGAGAGAGAGCTGGGCTCGTGGCTGAGAAGGATATGATCGGTACCCGAGCTTTATTCCCTAAATTGATCATAAAATTTGCTTGCATTGAGGATCCTGGCCCAATGATCGCCTTTACTTGACCATTCTTGATCAAATCAAGAGCTGCAAAGCAAAACATCAGTTAAATTCGAAACTTACAAAAGAGCTGTAAGCTGCGTTAAACTGCAAACTACATGCCCGGAGTATAAAAAAAAAGGGTGCAAATTTACAAGCTAATGTAAATGTGCTTAGAATTTACCAGCAGAAGCAGCAGACACAACATCCTGTTTGGAATCTCTGACATGAACGGCTATTCTGGTCTGATATCCAACATGAGCAGAATAGAAGTCATCAAGAGCCATCAATAGACTGCTCAAGCTTTTCTTACCAAACATGGTCTCCATATCCAACACAACTCCAATATTCACAGTTACATTTTTAGTATCAACCGCTGCCACAGTCTTTGTCAAACAAATAAAAATCAGCACAGTTAAGGTGAAGAGGGTCTGACCGAGTTGGCTGCAGACTTGCTTGGAGGATGCCTTCATCATAGTCGCCATGGTTGATGACTGATACACCATTATGGGCAAGGCTCCGGGACTGAAACTGTAAACACAGCCTTCGATCCGGATATAAGTATACTCTACTTAAACTTGCATGAGTAGAGAAAGAGTTGACATTCTAATGAAACTGTATATTATAGTTACAATCAGTGATTGTATACGTATACGGCAAGGGCAAGCTATGTATACAAAGGGGTTGCAACTAAGGCATCAAGCCATCAATAATTCAGAGTGATAAATATACAGTATAAACTAAGTCAGACTATACACAAGCAGGACCAGGTTCTCTGTTTAGCAGGAAAAATGATCAACAAGATGTCCTAATTGACCAAATCAAACGAGCATTCCTGTAGTATTATTATATACAGGTTGATGCGTGCATTTGCAGAATAGACTTCTAAACAAAGGTCTCTATCAAGTCATATAATTATTGCAACCAATGAGACTAGTTCACTCAAGTTGAACGAATTTAGCAAGCGACAATCATATGAGAGCTGGAACTCCGACTTGAATACATAAGGAGTTGACAATTGTATTATCATGCTGAGCAATAATCCTATTTCCTATATGACCTGCAGTAAGAATAAGAAGTTGATATGTTTCGGATACTGTAATAGTAACATTCCTTTGTTACAGAAAGACGGATGGAATGGAATTTTTGGAATTAGTGCATACCAGGTTGTCGCATATATGTTCCTTAAAAAGACAGGACAGGCCCTTCCTTCATGAACTGTTGTTACAGAACAAGTCAACTGATGATGGCCTTGGAAAGTAAAAGTAGCGCAGAAACCAGCAAACTTTAACATCCCATTTGTTGTGTTGTGTTTGTTTTACTGAGATCAGTTGAGAAGTGCAAGCCTTACATTTTGTTGGAGACCACTTGAACATTCCATTTGTTGCGTTTTTTTCGACAAGAAGCTTTTTGCCAGGTAGAGAGCTTCTGAAATACGAAGTGTTAACAAATACTTGATCAATTCCTCCAAAAATCTAATGTCAATTTCTGCGATTTGATCTAGTTGAGAAGATGAGAACAGTCCATAATTAATTAATTTTAATTTGGAATTACTTAATAGCAAAATTATTACCACTGTACTTGCAAGTTGTTTTGATTTTCATGCGTTGAAACAGCACCAGGGCCAGGCCAGGTGTTTGTTTTAAACAGGTGAGCGTGTCTTGCCATGCACAACTCTGCTACAACATGTCTGCCTGTTCAAGGAGTAACATATAGTAAGACACTGAAAAAAGAGAGGACGAGGCCGGTTACAGTACACCGAGTCTGAAAGTGAGAGAGACATGGCTACAAGTGAAGATTGGAGGAAGAATGCAGACACAACAAAGATGTCACCGGAGCAAGTCAAGGCTGCTGGAGTTGAGGTATCCAAGAGGCCACCAGGACACAACCAACAACCAAGGCAGTGTGTTGCACCAGAGGCGGTGCTTGCCCTACAATCCCACCACTATGGCTGGGGCTCATAGGATATGCTGTGTTGTACACTCGGAAGAAGCCAGATTCTACCCCGCCTTTGCAGTCTTCGTAAATTTATCAATCACGCATAACAGAGGAATAAATAAGCCTTGTGAACCAAAAGCACGCATAGAAACCGATTGTTCCAGTCAAGACAAAGAAGGCATAGGAAGCAATCAACATGTACCGGAAAGTATGAGCGTGCCAGATACAGGCTTTGTGAATTCCAGCTTTGTGAAGAAATAAAATGTGGCATAAAGGAAGAGGTAGAGGATCGCCATAAGTAGTCTTCACCGCAAAGCTGGAAGTAGCAGAGGACGATGCTAATCTCTGCATGGGTGATGATGAGGATGACAAAGACAAATCCAAAGATGTATCAGAACTGATTCAGCCAGATCGAGTTAGGATGAATAATAGCTCAATGAAAACGGCACCAAATGAGATTATGCCGCCTATGAGTATTGAGAAAGTAGGGTGCATGTACCAAGCCTGTTCAGGGATTTGTCTCTGAATTTTGTTGGTCTTGACAGGGTCTTTCAATAGATGCCTTTTTTGAATCCGACATAATTGCCAACAAATTCCAGTGGAACTGAGATGCCAAACTCAGATGAAGACCAGGGCGACCATGGTACCTGCTCCAGATGATTTCTGACCCCAGATTTTCAAATTGCCTTTAGGACATGTTTACTTTTTCATTGGAAATGGTTAAATATGCGTAGTGTGTTGTTTTCGAATTCGTTTTTGGAAAGTTTTTTTTAGAGAGGTAGCTGGAGGGAGATGAAAGAGGGTATTCAAACTAAATATTCATATTTTACTTCCTCAACACCTCCATTGTTATAGAGTTATTTTTATATATAAGAAAACTTCCCTCCATTGTTGGAAGTTTTACCTCTACTTTGTTTCAAGCACGACTCACATGCTAACAGTTGACATAATGTCTTTGAAGTTTGAACCAAGATAGATTTACTAAGCAAGATATACTGAAAATCACAAACAATTTTAACAGACGCACATAAATTGGCAACGGGGTTTTTCTATATTGTATCACTAGAATGAGCGTGACATGGCTGTCAAGAGAAGCGCTTACTGACTTGCTAATTATGCGAAGTAGGAGGTTATTTCTGCCATATTTTGTCATTGAAATTCTTAATTTAAATGTTATTATTGCGGATCGAAAAAATTAATACTTGTATCAATGACTTAACTAATAATGTTAGATTGCTTTTAGATTAGTGTGCTAGTTTGTAAATTTTGTAGTCACTTTAATGATTGTTTTCCTTGCTTCTCATTAGTCTTACGTTCTTCTCTTTTCTTTTCTTTTTTTGCAGAAAGAAAAAAGAAAGGAAAAAAAAGAATCTTGAGATGTTTTCTGAAATGCCAAATATTGTTGAGTATTATGGTCACGAAATGAATATGGGAGTAATGAAAGTTTTTTGGTGGAGTATCTGCCCCTTTTATTGGCTTTGATAGTTAGCGGGATAAGAATGGTACACTATTAATCTTAAATATTTGGTAAACTTATCTAACATAGTCCCCTTTTAACTTATGGGTAAACTAATCCAACTTAAGGGATATGATGTCATGATTGTCGATTTAGCATCTATCACAAAAGGAAGGTGAAATTGATACTATTACACTCGCAGTTATGCAGCGCCTGAGGTTGTAAGGACTATGTTAGATAAGTTTATCCATAAGTTTACCCAAATATCGTACCATTTTTATCCCCGCTAACTATCAAAGCTAATGAGAGCGAAGATACTTCATCACTCAAAAAAATTCATTACCTCTTGTATTCTTTCCGAGACCATAATATTCAACAATATTTGGCATTAAAGAAAATATATCAAGATTCTTTTTGTCTTTTTGCAAAAGAAGAAGAAAAGAAACGAAAGACAAATGAGAAACAAGAAAAAATCATTACATTTGCTACAAAATTCACAAACAAGCACACTACTCTTAAGCAATCTAACATTACTAGACAATCATTCTAGACCTTAAGTCGCTGATTCAAGTATTAATTTTCGCAATCCGCAATAATAACATTTAAATTAAGAATTTCAGCAACAAAATACGGCAGAAATAACCTCACACTTTGCATGATCAGTTGTCGTTGTCAATAAACTTCTCTTGACAGCCACATCACGCTCATTTTATTGTCCGTGATACCTTATAGAAAATCCTCATATTAATTTTTGTGTGTTTGTTAAAACTGTCAGTGATTTTCAGTATACCCCGCTCAGTAAATCTATCTTGGTATGAAAACATTACGTTAACAGCTACCATAAGTAGTGCTTGAAGCGAATAGAGCTAAACTTCCAACAATAGAGAGGAGTTTTTTATATTAAAAGAAACTCTATAACAATGAAAGGAAGTAATTAAAAATGAATAGTTGGTTTGAATACCTCTTCCATCTCCTACAGATTCTGCTTCCTCTGAAATTTTTTCTGAAAACGAACTCAAAAACAAGTCACCCCTTGCATTGGCTGATATACATATTTAACAATTTCCAAAGAAAATTTGAAAAAAGATGTCCTAAAGGCAATTTTCTTCCATTCTGACCTTCTGAACATTTGAATAATCGAGCTGTTGCGGCAAAGAGGCCCATGAAAACCCATAGAAAGGCCATTGCGGTCATAAGACTTCCACGGTTTGAAGGTGGAGGAAACCAAAGACTCAAAATATCATTGTCACCAGTATCATACCAAAACATTGGACCCCAGTTCCAACATATACGCAAAGCAATTCTGACTTTACGGGTGACTTGTTTCCACCCAATTTCCTTTTGCACTTCATCCTGGGTCTCAAGCTCGTTGTATCTGGATATGTCACGGTATAAGTTACGCAACATAATCATTGCAACCATGCCCGAAAGGAATAGCACGATCATCAAAGAGTTTATAACTGAGAACCAATGAATTTGATCATCACTCATCGAAAGATAAGCATCCCATCATGATGCCCACTTCACTGCACTTTCCTGCCAATAAGAATAATGGAAAGCTTCAATCAGAAGTGGTAACAAATAAGGGCGTGCGCAGCCCATGAACACATTATGTTAAAAAGCTCCATGACTACAGGTTGCACATAGAGCACATAATTGTTCAACAAGCCCGTGCATCAACTCCATTCAAGCCAAAAACTTGAAAGACAGTAGAAGCACCAGACAGGCAAGTGTATACACAAAGAAACAAGAAAACACCGTGAGGAAGAGTACATGAAAACGAATTCACTTTATGCAATCTAGATCAGTACCTCAAAGTCGACATCGTATGAGAATATTATTTCTTTTTTGTCATTCACCTCCGGAGGATTGTTAGAGTTAGTGATTAAGTGCTTGGCATGAGGATCACATGTGGTCAATCGACTCTTCTCATTCCAGGTCCCTTCACATTCGTTCCTTACACTAATTGCGGAAAAGGTGAACAAAAGAAGTTAAGAGGTAAACAAGCTGAAAGAAATATTGCTTCAACAGGTCTAACAATGGAACCTGAATGGTTTGACTTCGAACCCCACAATACGTGCAGAGTCACTTTGGGTGTCTTTATGATACTTGAGTACTTGACAACGAAGAACAAATGATTGTAGATGAAGTGTTTTTCTTCCTTGGTCTGTAAAAAGTGTAAACAAAAGAAAAGAGGAATTACTGCAATGATTGTTAAAGCAATTGGCATTGCAGATTTTATAAAAGTAAAAATGGATGTAAGTTTGACAGACTTTGTCTTACACCCATATATTGACCCTTGATGCTGACATGGTAGACAAGCTGGTAAGCTGGCGTAGGGTCATGATCCAATCTCTGCACAGGGACAACATGAGGAAGATTGTCTAGAATCCTGAAAAAAATAGCACAGAAAATATGGATAACGTGAATTGAAGGAAATTGTTTTAGATAAATGGTAAGCTGCTTAGGGTCTGTGCAAAAACCCTACATGTTAATGCGATATTCATCAACAATCTTCTCCTTGAAGTCCTTGACTGTTTTGACATCAAGTGTGATGCGAGAGACAACATTGCACAACTGTGGCTCACACATTTTGAACTGGAAACAAAAAATACACAAAAATAGAAAATGAATACCTCAAAAGTTGGAAGTATAAATGTAAAGAAACATATTAAAACTCACAACGTATGGAGAATTTTCAATGCGGTCACCACGAAGTACTTCCCCAGGTTCTCTCCACTATCAATAATTTTCTTCAGAAAGACAGTACGGGAGAGAATAGTAGTATAAGTATGGAAGCTGGGTCTTAATTGATGTCAACTTGTTCACTTTCACTTTCAGGTCATCTCCCTGCAGCCATCACAAAACATAAGTAAAAATTTAACATCTTTTAGCTAGGCAAGCCACAAATCTCTAAATTCACTCATCAAAGAAGACTCAAGACTCAAATACAATCAAGCTTCAAAATACCGATAAAGACATTGAAGTGTGATAAGTTACTGAAAGCATATAGAGTAGTGTCAAACACACTTCCATTTCCATGCATAGTTTTGAATTAGTTTGATGTAAAGGCACATTACGCGGCCGGCCGAAAGTGAACCGCAATACGACAAAATCAACCGAGAGGCAGCACATTTTC
>JAWWMW010028214.1:0-17604 GCA_035048345.1 Echeveria elegans
TCTTTCTCAACTCAAGTGATTAAACAACTTTATTACATCCCTATTTATACTAGTCTACATAATCAATGGATGGTTAGAATCATTTTGATTCAACGGCTATAATTAGTGACTCTAGAATTCTCTAGCCAAAATATCTTCTTCTCCTTATCTTCACACTTCTCTAGAGAATTCTACTCAATTCTCTTTATTCTTGGGCTTGTTTATTTGGGTCATCTATTATTAATTTTGACCTAGCCCAATTAGGCATTAATCCTCGATAGATTGTAGTATCCGACGATGTGAATTTTCATCACATGAGAGAATCCATTTGGACGATATCTGATGACCATAACTTTTTACTATGCAAGGGTGCATCAGCGCCCCAAGAATTCTTACTTATCCTAAACATTTATACTCGAAATTCATGACCTCATTCATAGAAGATCCACTAACTTCTAAAGTGCGAACCTGCAACAGCAAATCTTACATTTTAATTTTAAAACATCCAACAGATCTGATAGAATTAACACGGTCTCAGGTTTATTATTTATTCAGATGCAGATAATAAAAGTAGATGGTAATTTCAGGCATCAACTAAGGCGATCAACTTCTAAATGTGAAGACAAGTTAGATAAAATATTGACAGGAACAAGTAAAACAACTGACACAAAGTAAGTATATAGTTAAAAACACAAACCTTCGCAACAGCCTCAAGGGAACCAACTTTGCATCGCGACACCAAACGTGACGTGATGCTTTCAATGCCCTTTCTTTCAGACAGGGAAGATAGTTCAGAGAGCGTATCAAGGTCTGTCTGGGTCATTCCCAACATATTACTTCGGCTTAACGGAATATATCTGAAAATAAGACCCAACCCTCAAAGCATCAGTATATAGCAACCATGCATAACACTGCAATAGGTGAGGCAATACGTACAGTGATACACACACCCCTTAACTATACATTAATTATTTATACTCCATCGAAGCCACTTACATAACCAAAAAGAAGGCAACTGAGGAAGCTCCGTTAAAGATGAACTATCACATAAGTTGACAGAAATTTATCAAACATTTTATTAACAGAAGAATCAAATTTACAATATCATCATCACACCCACGCCCACAAAAACAGGGACGCAACTAGCAAACATTCTAGGGAAACAGATTTATTATTTTAATCCAACATACCAAGAAATTTCCAAACCTTACCGGGAAAAAAAAATTCTGGGTCTCGGCAAGCATCTACTAATATGCGAACCCATGAATTAATCACCTTTCTTTATGAGAATAACATTCCAAGCATGCCGCATAAAATCCAGGTAGCCAGGAACCAGCTCGCAAGGTACAGGAGGATCCATCCTATCACAAAGATACTTTATTTATGACATTTCGTAAGCACACAAAATATATATAAAACACGAACGTCATAAAATAAAAGACTGAAGTTCCTAAAGAAACTACAACAGAATTACGCCTTCTTTTAATAGAACGAAGGGATTTTTCACAAATTTCACCCTCTACTGTGCTTGAAGCCCTCTTGTTGGATCTACTGCAGACAGTACTTCCAGTTGCACAAGTGCAAACAAGAGGCTTTTGGTATAGTCTGAGGTGAAGACATTCCTTTGCGTCCTCTCCAATATAGTGTCTCTGTCAGCACCGCCAAAATGGTCCGATACAAACAGCGCAAGCAGTGATGCAATTTGAAGATTACTTGCTGTGTCCTGTTCATTGACGTGTTGATTGAACGAGATAATTGTTTCAGACGAAAGACTGACGCTCGAGCAAGCTGCAAAGTTTCATGCAACTCAGCATCCTTGTCCCTGATGATTGAATTATTCAATATTCAGTACAAAGTATTCATAGGGAAGTCAAAAGGGCATTCATTGACACATTAATTATATAGTTCGCTGATGAGTTACATCAAATGATATCGACCTGTCCACTAGAATAACTTCACGAGAGTCGAGGTCAATAATTTTCTCGTATTCTTCAAGAAGCATGAAAGGTTGATCGCGTCCTGCATCATAGAATCCATCAGCTAGATGGTCGTCTGCCCCACAAAATGAATCACTGCTAAATTTCCACGACAAATTAGAATTGTGCTCAGTGATCCGCCGCTTGCTTGGCTTAAGATTGTCCAGACTGGTATTGCTATTTCTTTTTTACTTGACCTTTGAAACGCTGGAAAATGAAATGGGTAGCTCACTGGATCCTTCACATGAGCGTTTAGCATTTGTACATTCGCTTTCACTCTCATTTCCTGAAACTGAGGTAGCGGCGATTGATGTTTTTTTTCCACAATCTGTCTGCTACTTGCAGAAGAATGGTTATCCGTGTCTTTCCCGTCAAAGTTTTTGTAGGGACATTCACCTAACCCCATAAATCAATGGGAAAACTGTCATTTAAATCTCCAACTTTTTGGTTTTGTCCATTTAAATCATCAACTCAGTTTTGCTCATTTAAATCCTCAACTTCTTAGTTGACTATAAAAAAAAATCTTAAGTTTACGTTGACTTTGTCATTGTAGGCATCAATTGAGCATTTAGTATTTAGGGTTTAGGACTATAATGACAAAGTCAACATAAACTAAGAAGTTGAGAATTTAAATGGACAAAATTGAGTTGAGGATTTAAATGGGCAAAACTGAGAAGTTTGGAATTTAAATGACATTAACAAAACAAAACTTCATTTGACAAAAATACAGTCCCATACTTTTATTTACACCACACACCATCCACACGTATTTGTTTCTATTATTTCGTATTTGACCGTATTTGTTTGTATATGATTTTATTTAAATGTATGTGACCGTATATTTAATTGTATTGGACCGAGTATTTGACCAATTTTTTTACATATAGATTTCTCATTCGGGATGACGAATTGTCACAAAATTAAAAATATATAGCATTCAAAAATTTCAATTACAAGAATAAAATTATAGAGCGAAATATTGAAAATAGTTATTAAAATTGAATTAAAACATGAAAAAATTCTCGCCGGGACGACGGATTTGACACTTGTCTATATATATAAAAGAAGATCTAACTAGATGAACCACACATTTAGCAACAACATCTAACTAAATTCATACATTTACCAACAATATCTAATTAAACATCTATCACCTAACTAAATCATTCCAACTAAATTAAATTAAAAATTAAGTAATTAACAATTTAAAATTTTAAAAAAATATATTAAAAATAAAAACTTTAAAATATTAAAAAATAAAAAATAAACATTTAAAAATTTTGCATGAAAAAATTAAAATTAAAAATGTAAAAACTTTAAAAAATTAATTAAAAAATAGAAAATAAACATTTAAAAATTTTCCAAAAAATATTTAATATTTTTAAATTTTTAATAGAAATGTATGAGTTGCTGCGCACTTTATTTTTTAATGTGTGTCTATTACCGCTGCACAATAACACTACCAATAATATTTGTTGTCGCCGCATCCCGTCGGAACGACGAGTTTGACACTTGTTTATAACTAATTATAATATAAATCATGATAACAATATTTTTTTTATTGCTTACTCATATTTTTAAAAAAAGATTTAGAACACATTTTCAAAGTGTTCCTTTTGAAATATCTGATATCATTTCTTATATATATAAGAAATATATGATTTAACGCAGATAGAAATATATATCCGATATCATTTTAGAGACTGCTATGGTTCATATATTTTTAAAATCATCAACCGAATTGAGTTTATGGAACCACAAATTTGGTGCACCGCGTATTCGGTCTCGGTCTCGGTCTCGTTCGTTTTGGTTTGAAAATCACTTTATATTAAGTACAATAAATTTTATTTGAATTAAAATTAAAACACAAGGGATGAAATATTAAGTACATATCAAGTAATTTTTCTAAAAATAACGGACTTCCTTAAAATGACATGGGTTGGAGCTGCGAGGTGGGCTGAGACAAAGGGTATGAAGCTCCCAGCAGCTCTCTCTGTCTTGAGGCAAAAGTTATATTTTGTCCCGCAGAAGATCCTGTCGGATGGATTCTTGATATGAAATTGCTAGATGGTCTGTTTATTTTTATTTGTAATTGTCTATTTGAGTTATAAGAAATCCGTCATATATATAATAATAATTATATATGCGGTGCAATAACATTCATTGCGGGCGATATGGAAAGTAAAATCGTTTCCGTACCGTTGGATGTGGTGCGGTTTTATAATTTTATTTTTAATTAAAATGTCGTGCAGTCTCCAAACCCACAATCGTGATTTGATACGAACGACTCACGAAAGTGGAGCGATTAAATTACAATCACATGTTCAAGATCACATTCAAAATTTATAACTATCTATTATATAATAGAATAGGTTGTCCTCAACCACACATTCAGCGACGAAAATTTCATCGCTAAAATCCAGTTTGTCGTCCCTAAAATCAGTTGCTCTCCTTTTCACCATCACCCATTCAGTGATGAAAATTTAATTGTCGTCGCTAAAACCTTATGACCTCCTTTTCACATGTCATTCATTCAACGACAAAACTTTAACAGTTGTCACTAAACCTCATCCTTTTTACGACACAACGACCGTTGCTAAAACCGCCTCATTCGTTGCTAAGACGCATTCTCCATGTCCTGACTTCTGAAAAACAGAGCATCGAAGAAAACTGATGAAGAATTGTAAAATAGAGGGAAATCGAATGGAGACATCGGAATAAAAAAATACATGTTCTCGCCGGATCCCCGTCGGAACGACGGACGCTTCCTATTTTACTACATATAAACTCAAAGGGGTCTTGTTGTCATTTATCTGTGAAACCACAAAAAATTCCCAAACTACCCTTTGATAAATATAACTTCTATACATAAATGAAACAATTTATAAAAGAAAACAATAAAATAACATTGAAAGCAAAATCAGTTGAAAACGAAAACACGATCGAATGACGAAATTCTATATATATTTCCATCAAGCTCGCTGCAATTGGGTCATGGAGTGATTATTCTGATTATTTATTACTTTACGAGTTTCAGTTTGCTAAAATTATGAGATGAGTAAATTAGTTTTAAACACTCTTTATTCGTGAAATTTTGAAATTAACACCTCTTATTTAAACATTTGGATTTAAATACCTCATATTCGTCATTTTTTTTGGAAGTTGTCATCTCCAACCAAATGTCAACTTTAAAAAATCTTAAAAATATCCAAATTTTTATAAAACCAATAAGCAAAATGCAACACTTTAATAACACTATTGATAATAAAAAAATTAGGCATTAAAATTATTTTTGTATAAATTTAATTTGATATTTTAAATATTTTAAAAAATGTAACACAAGATTTTAACAAAAATATAAATAAAATGTTCAATAGTTTGTCATTTTGATTTTGTATATCTCTGAATTTTTACAATTTTTTTAAATTTTGTTTGCTATGATTATATATATAATATGAAAAATCCAAGCTTTGTTAAACATTTATATTTAAAAATAACAAACAAAATTTAAAAATTCGTAAAAATTCAGATACGTGCATAATCATAATGACAAACTATTAGAATTTTTTTTATATTTTTGATAAAAGTTTGTGCTATATTTTGGTAAATATTTAAAATATAAAATTAAATTATATAAAAATATTCTTAATGCATAATTTTTTTTATCAAAAGTGTTACTAAAGGGTTGCATTTTTATTAACGGTTTTATAAAGTTTTGAATATTTTTAAGTTTTTTTTTGATATTTTTTAAGGTTTTTTAAAGTTAACATTTGGTTGGAGGTGACAACTTCGAAAAAAATGACGAATAGAAGGTATTTAAAACCAAATATTTAAATAAGGAGTGTTAATGTGTAAATTTCACGAATAAAGGATGTTTAAAACTAATTTACTCTTATGAGTTATTGGACAAAAATTGCCATACTTTACAAAAATCATCTATTTCGAATTAGTGATAGCCCTGGATATCCTTAAATATAATGAGATACTATTGCGTTAACTCTTGACTTTTTGTCAAATATGATCCCTTTCTTTCGATCACATATATCGACTCAATAAGAGATCTCGTCCCAAGTCCCAGGACTACGGACATACGTCGAAGTGAAAAATTACTCAAAATCGCGATAGAGAAAAAAACAAGACAATGTTGAGATAATTCAAATAATATAATACTGAATTCACACAGTCACATTTAGAAAAAACTTAAACAATTTACATTTTGTGGTGAATAAATACACAAATTTTCTAAGCTACCTATGTTGTTTGGTCTTAAAACGAAGAGTAAAGAGTTCTGTTCAGCCCAGTTCAATTCAGTCATGCTCATTTCATTACATGAATATCGTGAAATCATATTTAACTGGATGTGAAACACAGTTGTTTAAGAATGTGTAAATTAATACATTACAAAACTTTAGGCATTTTTACTCATCACTTCATTTTCGTTTTAACAATATAATTTACGATTTTCTCTAATGTCCAATTTAGTTCGGTCCAAGTTATTTCTGTTCAATTCGGTCATCTGAAATTTAAGACCTAAAGAACAGAATCTTAGGGCTTTTTTTTTTTTTTGCCTTAATTCTAATGACATATTTCATGAGTCTCGTCTCATTATATTTTGTTAACTCTCCTTAAATTTATTATTTTATAAAATATATTTATTTTAAATAATTTATTTTAATAACTTCATTCATCACAACCACATTTCAACAATCACGCTCGCCACAACCACACACTCACATATTAATATATAAATAAATAAATATAAATAAATAAATAGAGAGGAAGAGAACATGGCTGCAGGCTCAAATATGAGTTGTCAAAAATGCCCCTCATTTCATCATTAATTACAATTATGATATTTCTTCCAATTAAAAAAATACAAGATAACAAAATAAAATGCCAATGTATAAACAAAAAAATTAAACAGTTAGAAAAAAAATTAAAAATCAAAACGTTAAAAATAAAAATAAAAATAAAATTTTAAATTCACAAAGACCACACGGGCAATCCAGACTCCTTAAAAATTAAAAGTTTAAATTTACCCACAATACACGGGCCGGCCCGACCCAGTAAAAATTAAAAATTAAATTAAATACCTAATAACAAAATAAAATGCCAAACTATAAACAAAAAAAGTCAAACAAATAGAAAAAAATTAAAAAATTAAAATGTTAAAATTAAAAAATTAAAAATAAAAATGTTAAAATTAAAAAATTAAAAATTAAAATGTTAAAATTAAAAAATTAAAATTAGAAATAAAAATCTAAAACTAAAAATAAAATTTTAACTTTTAAATTCACAAAGACCACACGGGCTAGTCTGACTCATTAAAAATTAAAAGTTTAAATGTACACACAATACACGGGCCGGCCCGACCCAATAAAAATTAAATTAAAAAGTTTGATTTACATAGACCACACGAGCTCAAAAATTGATCGATCGAATCCCACAAGTATTTGACCGGTGCAATTGCGCATTCAGAATGACGCTTTCCCGTCGGAACAACGGGTGGTATGCTAGTATATATATAAAGGAATAGGTTATCTTTAACCACATATTCAGTAACGGATTTTTTCGTCGCTAATACCTAATTAATCATCGCTAAAATCTTATTACCTCTTTTTAAACAACGAAACTTTGACAGTGGTCGTTAAAACCTTATAATCTCCACATTCAGCGATGAAACTTTAGTAGTCGTCGTTATAACCTTATAACCTTCCAATACAGCAACGAAACTTTAACAGTCGTCGGTAAATCTCATCCATTTTGCGACGCACCTGTCGTTGCTAAAACTTATTCCTCCTTTCCGGACTTTCAAAAAAACAGGCCATTGTAGATGATGAAAAGTGGAGCGGAAAACGTTGTAAAGTTTGTGGGGAATTGAATGGAGACATCCGAATCGAAAACACATAATTTGCAAGAGATTTCGAAAGCGAGGCAACAAGCACTTGTTCCCACCGCATCACCGTCAGGACGACAGATGCTTCCGCTAGTTACTTATATATTTTAATTGATATGACATTTGATATGATCTATTATTTCTTAAATCTCCTTAGATCTACCTAAGTCCTTAAATTAAACTAATGTTCTGCTCTTTTGCCATTATGTTCAGTTCAGTTCAAGTCAATTCAATTAAGTTCAATCGCTAAACACTATTTATAAAACTATGATTAACCTATGGAGTGTACCCATAATCAAAAAACTACTAACAACGTAAGAATATAAACACAAATATTTAAATATTTGATATACATAATCAAAATACAATATCACAAGAGTTATTCATAAGTGTATATGTCCACAACATCTTCATTATCGAGCTTGTTTTTCTCAATTTAAAATGTTATTGTATCTCGCAACTGATTCATTTGTGCTTTTTGATGGTCATCAAAATGATCAAAATCTTCAAACTCATTTACCAATTCATGTGCTAGGATAGAGATTTTTAGTTGATGCAACCTAATAAAGTCACGGTGTGTAAATTAATGTCGCAAATATGATATCGATTTGGCGTACATCTTCTGATTGAGGTATGCTTTTAAGAATCTTCTACCTCTTTTACAAGACACCAAATGATATTTCGATGGTGGTTCGCAAAGATGAATGTCGATAATTAAAATTTTCATAAATACATGTAGGTGGATGACCATGTGTAAATGTCGTCATATGATAATGAATTCCAAGTGTCTTTGGATAACCACGTGTAATATTATTTCCACACTCGTAAAGAAATGAAAGTTGATATTGAGAGATTTTTAAAAAGCTAACAAATTGTTCGTACTTTGGAACTTCTCGTATGCTAACAAATTGTAAAATATTTCAAATGAATATACTTCAGAAATAATTATTTCTATAGTTAAAATTATTTGTTAAAATTAAAAATAGGGAAGAGAACAGGTATAAAGTGTGCTAAATATAAAAAGTATTAAGAAATCACGGTTACCTTTTAATCAATGGTTAAAACAGATAAAAAATGGTTTTTAGGCGATTAATGGCAATTAAAATAGACTAATTGCTAATTAGGGTTATTATCGACCAAAATTTTCCAGAATATTTTTCGTGATTTTTCGAGATATCCGATTGATATCGAATTCAAACGAGGGTCGACTCATCCAACACTCACACGACCACTCTCAAGCCCCAACGAAATTGACGGCGGCCGATTCCACTGATTCCAATTGATTATGCGTTTCCGGTTACCCTCTTCACCAATTCTGATTTTTGCGATTTCCAATGGTTGCATGCTCATTCGATTCCGGTGGATGCAAGCTCACCGACTTTGATAACCCTCTTCATACCCAACCACTCTTTTCCGCCGCTCCAGATTCTTCAGGGTTTCGGCCAGACACTGAAAGCTCTAATTTTTTGTCCCATTCAAGTTATTAAAAATCTCATCTTCTTCGATTACGTTAATGGATTACATCACAAATCCGCAATAAATGCTTAACAAGTATGTTGTCAGTATTTTGTATATTATGGTTCGTGAATTATATAATTTATTTCGTGTACAGAAATAGAAGAACGTATTTTTTACATTTTAACAATTTGTTGAATCGAATTTCATAAGCACAGAATGTTTTTTGTTTCATCTACAGCCGTCGATAACCATAAGTTTTTGTTGCCCAAACACACATCCGATTTTTCTGTCACTCGTTTGAGTATTATGATTTCAGACTTATGTACCTGAAAAAGGGTATCAGATTCAAGAATTATGTACATCAAATACAACACAGATAAAAATATTAGGAATTAGAAAACTCAAATAGGGGACAGAAAAAGTTGTACGTAACATCAGATTAAAGAATTATGTACATCAAATACATGATAAATAAATATAAGGAACTCGTCGCAAATCTACACAACCTTCTAGAAATAAGATTATCACAAAAACTCGTCGTAATTTCACATAAAATTTAAAAAATCAGATTGATATCTTATCACCCTTATTTAAACAATATATTAATAAAATTAAATGAGTTACTAAAATCATGGGATAATATTACAAAATAACTCTACAAAATAAATAATGTAATTCATTTAATCTGAAATACCAAATCTAACATTTTGTAAATTTATTACTAATAAAAATATTAATTAATTAATGGTCATCAAATCAAAAAAACGATTGACAAAGATCTCTTTATACGTTTTTATTTTTAATTTTTTATATGATCCATTATCTTAAAAAAATATGTAAATAAAATTGATAAATTATTTTTTAAGTTTTAAATTTTGAGTGCAGTTCAGTTTCAATTTTAGTTCAGGTTAAAAGAAAATACTCTAAAGTCAAAAAAAGAAAGTGCCATTAGTCCCGAGCTGATTCAGTTATCGACACGACACTACTTCACCCCGTTACTTTGTCGCATTACAAACTCGTCCTATATAATACACTACGGCCATTCATTTCATTTCCACACCAAATACGCAAAAATATCCCACACAAAAAAAATCAAAAAATCAAGAGAAAACCAGAGTGGAGCAAAACATTTACGAGGATTCCTCTCTCTTCGCCCCCCCATAGCCAATGGCAACTTCCGTTGAAAACCGCCAATATAACCACCTTGAAAACCCTATAAACGGCGTCGTCCGGAGCTTCAAACCTTCTATACCCACCAGCCCCACCTCCCGCCGCTCCGACTCCCCAATCAAAAACCGCGCCACAATCACCCGCTCCATTCCCAAAAAAGTCATTTACACATCCGATGACGACGACGACGACGAAGACAAGGAAGAAGAGAGTTTTTTAATCTGGTCGGACGCCATTCGCAAAGGCGTGAATGAATTAGAGCCGTCGATTTCAGACCCGCGTGACGAAGGAACAGCTGACACGTGGATTAAACGTAACCCATCTATGGTCAGACTCACGGGTAAACATCCGTTTAACTCGGAGGCTCCGTTAACCCGATTAATGCACCACGGGTTTATAACACCCGTCCCGCTTCATTACGTCCGTAACCACGGCGCTGTTCCCAAAGCAAATTGGGACACGTGGACGGTCGAGATTGTCGGATTGGTTAAAAGGCCAACCCGATTAACAATGGATCAGTTAGTCAACCAGTACCCTGCCCGGGAGCTGCCGGTCAGTCTGGTCTGTGCGGGAAACCGTAGAAAGGAACAGAACATGGTTAAAAAGACGATCGGATTTAACTGGGGCGCCGCGGGGGTTTCGACTTCCGTATGGCGCGGAGTGAGACTATGCGATGTGTTAAAATGGTGCGGGATTTACAGCAGTAAAAAGGGTGGACTGAATGTGTGTTTTGAAGGGGCGGAGGACCTGCCCGGAGGGGGTGGGTCGAAGTATGGAACAAGTGTATGTAGGGAATATGCGATGGATCCTTCTAGAGATATTTTGATTGCGTATATGCAGAACGGTGACGTTTTAACACCTGATCATGGGTTTCCAGTGAGGATGATTATACCGGGATGTATTGGTGGAAGAATGGTTAAGTGGTTGAAGAGGATTATTGTGACTACTGAACAGTCTGATAATTATTATCATTATAAGGATAATCGTGTTCTGCCTTCCAGTGTCGTTGATGCCGAGCTCGCCAATGCTGAATGTAAGTTTGTTTATACTTAAGTTACTTCTAGCTATTTTCAGAATCAATAGTTTTTATTTATTTATTTATTTATGGATGTTTTTGGTGCAGCATGGTGGTACAAGCCGGAGTACATCATTAACGAGCTGAACATCAACTCGGTGATCACCACGCCGGGTCATGAGGAGATCGTACCGATCAACTCGTGGACGACTCAGCGGCCTTACACTCTTAAAGGATACGCATATTCCGGTAACATTCATTCTTTCTCTTAACTCATTCCAGCTTAGCTAGCTATATTAAGTATGTTTATTATTGGATGATTTTTTTGATTAATTTAGTTCGATCATTTTTTTTTGAATGGAATTAATTTAATCAATCTTGACAACTATAACAGCGACTATTAATGGTAGTAAAAAAATCATTCAGATTATAGGAAGATATTTGGGCTGCGAGTCTGTAAATCCAGACACTAGTTTTCTCATGAGGTCATCTATTGTACCGCTACTACTAGCTTGGTAATCATGAACCACTAGCTTGTAGCTAGCTACCAAGATTCGGAACATGCTAGGGGCTCCGTACTTGCACCAATAGGACTTGTGAGTACATGCACGATAAGCCAATACTAGAATATTAGGCAGAGAGACATCACGTAAAGACATGGGAAATGAGACGATGCACTTTTTTTGATTGAAGATTCCTTTGAACATAATTCGTATGGACACATTTTAACGAACCTTTCACGTAGTGCAAAAGCCAAAAGGCAAGTGAACCAACTCACGAGAGACGTACGTCTCTCACCCCACCCCCTCTAGCTAGCAGTTCTCAAACTTTTGTAATCTTGCAGCATCTCATATTAGGAATCTAGCTATTTAAAGTAATGACGTCAAAATTTATAAAAAAGAACAAATTTCTTTTAGACTATATTAATATTTTGTATTTTTTCTTCTTCTATTATAGGCGGTGGAAAGAAGGTGACGCGTGTGGAGGTGACACTCGACGGTGGGGAGACGTGGCAAGTGACAACATTGGACCACCCTGAGAAACCCAACAAGTATGGCAAGTATTGGTGTTGGTGTTTCTGGTCTCTTGAGGTCGAGGTCCTTGACCTTCTTGGAGCCAAAGACATTGCGGTTCGCGCTTGGGACCAGACTCTTAATACGCAGCCCGAAAAGCTCATCTGGAATCTCATGGTACGTCTCTCTCACACCCCCTTATATTTATTTATTTATTTAAATAAGTATGGTTTACATTTTTTTCATCGTGAGGGCATCATACAACTAACATGCTAAGCTTAATGTGGACATGTTAGTTAGTTTATTAATTAATTAGAGTGAAGATTAATGTAAACTTGGTCTCCTGGTGTAGTGCCATCCAATAAGTTTGGATCTTAGATCTTGGGTTAATGGTTTTTTATGTAACCAGTTGTTTGTAGACTATTGGACTGGACTATAATGATTATAATTAACTTATGAATATTAAGATTAAGGTGCCCAGCCACTTGTGACAGCTAATGTTTTGCAACGAAACATTTTATAATATTTGGCCTATAGTTTTTTTTTGTTGTACTTGATGATGCTTACGTAGTAATATAAACTCAGTTGTCATTACTAGGACAGATTGCCATTTGTCCCATTGTTATTAAGAAACGTATTATGGGTCTAGAGTTGCGTCACTAAGTGCAAGATATTTCAATGAAATTGTACTTTTAATTGAAAATGTGTGTCACTTAATTATTTGGTTACTAATTGATGTACATGTGGAATAATTGGATGATTCAGGGGATGATGAACAACTGCTGGTTCAGAGTGAAAACAAACGTGTGCAAGCCACACAAAGGAGAGATCGGAATAGTGTTCGAGCATCCGACACAGCCAGGCAACCAGCCGGGAGGATGGATGGCGAAGGAAAGGTATTTGGAGAAGGCAACAGAGTTGTCTAACCATACATTGAAAAAGAGTGTATCGTCACCTTTCATGAACACTGCATCCAAGACATTTTCCATGTCCGAGGTGAAGCGACACAACTCAGCTGAGTCCGCATGGATCATTGTCCATGGACATATCTATGACTGTACTAGGTTTCTTCAAGACCATCCGGGAGGGGCAGACAGCATTTTGATTAATGCAGGCACTGACTGCACTGAGGAGTTTGATGCAATTCATTCGACTAAGGCTAAGAAGTTGCTAGAGGATTATCGCATTGGTGAACTGATTACAACCGGATATGGGTCTGATAGTTCGACCAATAACTCACCCAATAATTCAGTCCATGGAGCCTCGAATATGATCATGCATTTGGCTCCGATCAGAGAGGTAGCAGTTGCACCAACTAGAAGCGTTGCACTTGTGCCACGAGAGAAAATCCCATGCAAGCTGATTGAGAAGATAGCAATCTCGCACGATGTGAGGCTGTTCAGATTTGCCCTGCCATCTGACGATCAAGTCCTCGGACTTCCAGTGGGGAAGCACATTTTCGTTTGTGCCACAATTGATGGTAAGCTCTGCATGAGAGCTTACACGCCCTCTAGCACGGTGGACGTGGTCGGATACTTTGACCTAGTGGTCAAAATTTACTTCAAAAATGTGCATCCGAGGTTCCCCAGTGGAGGTATGATGTCACAATATCTCGACTCTCTTCCCATTGGAGCTACGCTGCACATCAAGGGGCCGTTGGGGCACATTGAGTACACAGGACGTGGGAACTTCACTGTGCATGGAAAGCCAAGGCATGCGAAGAAGCTAGCAATGTTAGCAGGTGGGACCGGTATCACACCTATATATCAAATCATGCAGGCCATTCTAAAGGATCCGGAGGATGATACGGAAATGTATGTGGTCTACGCTAATCGAACCGAAGAAGATATCTTGCTTAGGGAAGAACTTGATGCATGGGCGGAGGAGCATAGCCACAGACTTAAAGTATGGTACGTCATCGAGACAACTACCAAAGCAGATTGGAACTACAGCATAGGATTCGTGAACGAGGCTATATTAAGAGAACACGTTCCAGAGGGATCGAGTGATGTTCTAGCAATGGCTTGTGGTCCACCACCGATGATTCAGTTCGCAGTACAGCCTAATTTGGAGAAGATGAAGTATGACGTAAAGGATCAGCTTTTGATATTTTAATCAAGAAGGTTGCATCATCTGCATACACAGCAATTTGATCGGAGAAAGGAAAAGTAATATAGTGAAGATTTATTTTTACTACAAGATTGTAAATACGATATGATATTTGTAGCTTATAATAGTATGTGACTATGTCCGTATGAGTCGAGTTCTAGTACTTCCTTGTCCATTTAAATGTCTCTGGTTTGTAGCATCTTGACGATGGGGTGGTAGCAAATGAAGATGGTGTAGAAATCATCTGAGAAACAATAGAAGAAAAAGTTATCATTCTCATACTTTTTTGTGCAAAAGAAATATCCACTTAAAATATTTCTTAGTTCATGAATTATATGTCTCATTTTTAAGTAGTCGGTAAAATTCAAACAGACGAGCGTCAATTACTGGTTGAGAGTTTTATCTTATGCCCATATATCATGCATGTTCAGCTTGCATCATGTAAATACCTAGGCTACGTTTGTTTGTGCAAAAAAAAGTTAGGAAGAAAATTTAAAGAAAAATAATTTTTTCGTAAAAAAGTTGTAAAAAAAATTTGATCTCATTTTGCATTTTTATTTTTATTTTTTTCCTTACAATCAAACACTTGTTCATTTTCACTCAAATTTTTTTCTTTAAACTTTCTTTTCCTTTTCTTTTTTCTGCAATTAAACGGGGCCTTAACAAATTTGGAAGATACTTATTAGTGAAAATTTTGTGGTTTATATTGTAAGTTTAAAAGTTTTAGAATAAATATTGAATAAAATAAAACGGGTAATATAGTAAAAGAAATGAAGATTCATGATCGATATAGATAAGAATCTTGGGGTGGTTTATGAAAATAGAGTTGTTGAGAGAATGTTGGAGATTTTAGGATTATGGGTAAGCAGAGGAATATAGAGTAGTTGATGGACGAACACGAATACACATGTAAGCTCATAATTGACGCATCATTATTGAATAGTAATGAATAATAAAAATTTGGGAGATGGACTACACACATGTATTTGTATTGTTCATTGCTTGACACGTATACTTACTTTGGGTGTGATATTGATGATGATGACCTGAGTTCTATTATTATTGTAATGCAGCTGTTGAAAACCACGGCCGCCGCGTACAGAGGTTAAAGGTAACGTACCGCATCTTTTGCGGCAAGCCAAAGCAAATTCATTTTCCGTCGAGGCATCGCTTCACAGTGTGACCTTTTGTATTTGAAAAGGCATGGAAAAAGGTAAGATGATCAAAACTTGCACATCTACTACACTTTCTCTTGACAGCTAGCTCGTTCAGTTTTCTTTGTCCTTACTGAATTAGTCTATGCATAAGTACAGTATAAAATTCCAAAAGTTTATTTAGCAAGTACCCATCACATGCAAATTTGATTGAGAGTCTCAAGATTTGTATTTGACAAAATTATATACTCCATTAAATACCTGCTTGTAGAAATAAATCACTCTTTTTTTAATTGAGAACCCAAGCGAGTTAGTTGCAAAAGTCACCAAACTAAATTACATCGTTTAGTCAAAAATTATTATTTGTGTATATAGTAATGTAACATAGTTTTTGTCATTTTTATCTATTATATAATAAAATAGAATGTCCTCAACTACAAATATAGCGATGAAAAAAAACTGTTGGTAAAATTTCTTTCTCATTCAAGCAATGTGGGACTTAAATTTCATTGCTAACGAAATTGGCTTTAAAGAAAAAGGTCTAAACTTAATAAAGGGTTTTAACGACGTATTTTAAAGAGATAGGTAAAATTATAATTTTATGCTTGGTTAACATCCTTTTGGGGTTTAAGCAACATATATTTATTTATGCGTATACATATATAGTACAAAAAAATTTAGTCTATCAAGTTAATCCTAATTACATAAACATCATTTAAGCCTTCTCTAAGTGACAACTCCACGCTTGTATTAAAGTCTCTCACATTTATTCAGACTCGAATTCAATTTATTAATACAGTTACAATTTTAGTTAGCGGCAAATGGTGTTTTTTTATGTTGGTAAAATTGTTATACGTGGACAAGAGGGCTTAATTATAAGGGAGTTGCAAAGGCAAGCATCATATGAAAACCAAGGCTACCAATATAAGTTACCACCTTATTGTCTAAACAAGATGATGAGCAATGCATTCAAGTGAAGCAGTGATCTCATTTCCAGAGACACTGGGCGTGCTAGTAAAACAACAACATCAAATATACACTTGCCATTGGATTTAAAAAAAACAATTCGATATATGTCTCAAAAACTAAATGACTCAATGGCAGTTACATAGCTCAGCTATGATAGTTGATGAATATAGATAAACTGTAGGGGTTGGCAACGGGCAGGTCGGAACAGGTCGGAGCTAAATTGCGACCTGTTCTATGCGGGTCGGATCTGTCCTGCCCTGCGTCTGGAGCAAAATTGTCCTACCCTACCCCGCGTCGATTCGCAGAGGACATGCCCTGCCATGTGATTAATTAGGGTTAATTATGAATTAATTAGAGGTTAATTAGGAGTTAATTAGGGTTAATCGCGGGACGAGGCAGCGCAGCGCGGGTCGGCGGGGCAGCACAACGCGAATCAAAAATTTTCGGACCTGCCCTGCCCCATCCCATTTGGCTTGCATGGCAGGGCGGCGGGGCAAATTGTCACCCCTAATCAACTGCAGTCTGCTGTAGTTTGCAATCACAATTAAAGATAATATTTAATTTTAATTTTTAGCCTCTATTTTAACAGTTGTGTTTGCCAACTTTGATTTAAAAATTAGAATATAAATAAATTGTGTTTAACCACGTGTGACATTTTTCACTTAACCATCATTATAAAAAAATTTTCACTTAACTAGCTATATAAACTTTAAAGTTAACAAATCACCACCTTTGCTAATATAAAAAAGTTATTAATTTTTTTAGAATTGAATTTTTTTCAAAAAAATAAAAAATCATATAAGAAATTATATTCAATTTATAATAATATAAAATATATTAATCTAATTTTTTATTTTTTATAATA
>JAWWMW010028748.1:0-17594 GCA_035048345.1 Echeveria elegans
CCCCAGGTTTTTACACTACCTGATGGAACTAATGGGAAGGTTCTACGTCTGTTAAAGGGCATATACGGTTTAAAGCAAGCATCCAGGCAGTGGTTTGAAAAATTCAGTGAAACTTTGCTCCAATTTGGTTTCAAAGCCAGTCTAAATGATTATTCCCACTTCACATACTCTACTCCAACAGATTATGTGGCTCTACTCGTTTACGTAGATGATGTCATTATTACAGGAACCTCAAGTACCCTTATCAGCAATATCAAGAGATTTATTCATTCCAAATTCAAAATAAAGGACCTGGGTCATTTGCACTATTTTTTGGGCATCGAAGTATCAAGATCGAAAAAGAGATTATTTATTAATCAACGGAAATATGCACTGGACATAATATCAGAAGCAGGTCTTACTGCCTGCAAACCAGTCAATACCTCCTTGGAACCTCGACATACCCTGACCCTTTCTAAGGCACCTCCCCTTACTGATCCAACCACCTATAGACGCCTTGTCGGTCGACTGAACTATCTTACAATTACCTGACCATACCTATCCTATGTTGTCCACACCCTAAGTCAATTTATACATCAACCAACCGATGACCATTTACAAACAGCACGTAGAGTTATAAGGTACCTCAAAAATTATCCAGCACAAGGATTATTCTATCCATTAGAAGGGGCATTCCAACTGACTGCATTCTGTGATGCCGATTGGGGCTCTTGTCCACTGACCCGTCGTTCCATCACTGGCTTCGCCATCCTTTTTGGTTCTTCACTAATATCCTGGAAAACAAAAAAAAAACAGACAGTTATTCTCGCTCTTCAGCAGAGGCAGAGTACATGTCAATGACACATACATGCAGTTAAGTGGTATGGCTTACCAGACTCTTGAAGGATCTCCAAATCCAACTTTCACTTCCGGTTGACCTTTACTGTGACAATACTGCTGCTATACACATCTCCTGTAACTCCGTATTTCACGAACGAACAAAACATGTAGAGTTGGACTGTCACCTAGTCCGTCAATTTTTCACTGATGGTCTAATTCAACCACAATATGTTAACAGTGTTGAACAAGCCGCTGACATCTTCACCAAAGCCCACGGTGCCGCTCCGCTCCACCATCTGTGTCCCAAGCTCGGCGTGCTCAATTCTTTTCACACGATGAGCTTGACGGGGGTATTAAAACCGACCACCCTCTTCCGCACTCTCCGTCGATCGCTAATCTCTCAGTCGTCACCCTTCATTAACCTAAATCATTGTCTCCATCGTCACATTCCTTCTCCAAGAGCCATTTTGCAATTACCTAAGAGTTAGGGTAGATTTCGCAATTACCTCAAAGTTTTTTTTTCCTGTATTTAAACTCTTGTCTGCCCCTTTTTCCAATGAGAAAAACATTTACAATTCTCCATTTTCTTGGTTTTTGGTTGCCACACGAACTGAGTTATTCAGCTTCCTTGTTCTTGTTCACATTAGTTGGAGAAATCCTCATCTTCTCACAGAGTTCGTCGATGAAATCCACAATATTCGACGACAGTAGCCACAGCTCTAAAAAGCTGGCACGGAACAGCAAAAAAACACCAAGCAAAGCAAACACTCCGAATCCACAACTCCATTGACTAGTCATCCAGGCACGCCAACGAGGTCACAATACCCAATGCACCTACTCCAAAACTTCCAGCATATAGAAAGTTACCCAAACATTCCTAACCGCAGCCAACGCGTGGGAGGAAATAATCATTGGGACATGGAAAAGGATTATCATCACACAAGATTTGCGCAACATAAAATGAATTCTCAAGCTATGTGCCCGGCGCAATGCAGGTCCCTCTTGGCCCAGCGCCAGAGAGATTAATATTGGGTAATCGGATTTTTCGTTCGAAAAAAGTCCTAATCATTGAGTGATGAGTTTCCATTTTATGTTCATGTTAACTATATGTCGGATCTCATGTAGTAAGTGAAGTGTCACAAATCTATAATTATAATTTTACTTTGCACTGCTATCTTTTTCTGTATATACTAACGCGACTCCGATTAGAAAGATCATAGTGCTAATATAAGTTATCGTGGAAGGGATTTTGTTATGTTTCCAAATTCAAATTAGTATGAGAACGCAAAAACTCTTTATAAACAATTACATCATATATATTTAATTATCAAATTATGATGAATACAAAATCTCTTATATAATTATTATTGGGAAAAACGTCAATTAAAGCCCCAACTTTCGTGTTCTGTCCATTTAAATCCCCAACTCACAGTTGTTCATTTTAATCCCCAACTTTTAGTTGACTTAACCCTTAATTCGTTAACTTAAGTTGACTTACCCATTTTAAGCACACCGTTAACGCCGCACCCAACGTCGTCAACATGCCGTTTAGAACGGCGTCTCAGTGATGAAAACATCATCGTCCCAATTTCACGAACACAGATCGCGATTTCCCCCGATTTCACGAACCCTAATCTCTGACCCCAAATCGTAAACACTCGATTTCCCCGATTTCACCAAACCCTAAACCCCCTTTTTCCCCGACGATTTCCTCCGATTATCCGCTGTGACCGTCGGGTATGAGTTCAGGCTCAGTTACGTCGCTTGATGTGGGGGTCCGAGGTATGCCGTCGAAGTGTCATTGTGGCTGACATGAAACTAAATGCTGAACATCCATCAAGATACGACAAACATGAAACAGATGCTGAACAAATACAATCAAGCATTGCCAACTAAAACAAACCATTTACTGCTGAAACAGATACACTTACAAATACAACCATCCATCCATCCACCATTGCCATAAAAAACAAATACAATCAAGCATTGCCAACTAAAACAAATACAACAACAATACTGACCAGGAAAATTCAAAAAACACACAATTGCAAATACATGTCTGATCCGCGGATTTCCATCTTGATCTGACTAATTTCAAGCTTCATCTCTTGTATCACTCCTTTTAGTTCAATCGCCTCAGCTTTCATCCTACTGTTCTCGCATCCAATGGTTGCTAAATTCGTTAAAGCATCCTCGACTTCTTCAACTAAAGCATCCTCGATCCATTTAAATATATGACCCTGTTACACAAACAATTACACATTTCGAATTACACAAACTTATAATTTGTTAGCTAAATGAACAGATGAGCATACACATACTTACATCTCTTTTGCAGAATCGTGAAGTGGCATCTCGCCTGCTTATACAGCGAAAGAAGGGTCTTCCTGGATTTTCTTGCGTCTTGGAAGTGAAGATCGTGACTTCAGAGCCACAGTGACACTTCGTCGGCATACCGCGGACCCCCACATCAACCGACGTAACTGAGCCTGAACTCATACCCGACGGTCACAGCGGATAATCGGGGGAAATTGTCAGGGAAAAATGGGGGTTTAGGGTTTGGGGAAATTAGGGAAATCGAGGGTTTATGGTTTGGGGAAATCGGATATTAGGGTTTGTGAAATCGGGGAAAATTGTGAATTGGGGCTGAGGATTACGTGATTTGGGACGACGACATTTCGTGAGGCTTTAACGCCATTCTAAACGACACGTTGACGATGGTGGGTCGGGCGTTAACGGTGTGCTTAAAATGGTTAAGTCAACTTAAGTCATCGAATTGAGGATGAAGTCAACTGCAAGTTGGATTTAAATGGGCAACTGTGAGTTAGGGATTTAAATGGGCAGAACGCGGAAGTTGGTGCTTTAATTGACATTTTTCCCCATATCAAAAATACAGCAAAATGGAGCAAAAATTGGCAGTTTTGGACACATCAAACCTTCAGTGCTTCAAAGGCTTCCACAGAACTCGTTCAGTATCCAAATGAGATGAAACAAAATGGGTTGAAAAGCTGATTCAATAAGCTACAACTTTTATTTTATAGCCAAATGCTGATTCACATCTCATTCGGCCGATTTGGCCCGATTAGACCAAGCTCAAATGAAGAAATGACAAATATGCATAGAGTTGAATTCGGACGAATAAGGCCGAGATGGGTCAAGCTATGCCATGTGTCTAAATTCGACCGATTAAGGAAGTATTTGACCGAATAAAGCAATGAGAAATTCGGTCATACTTGACCGAATTGGACTGAAATTGAGAGAGGAAATTAGGTCGGATTGGACCGAATTAGCCCGAGTAGAAGAATGAATTCGGCCGAACTATACCGAATAAAGCCAAATTTGGAAGAGAAAATTCGGTCGATCTCGACTGAATTAGACCGAATCTATCTCAAAGCTAATGGATGAGGATGACACGTGTGGAAAGGATGAGAAGGAATTAATTACGAGGACTTTACACTTCCTATTCCATGGAGTCAAAGGGGCTACCATACACTATAAAAGGATGTGCAATTCCATCGATCAAGGCATCAACTATTCGATCAACACACATTCGATCATCTCATACTCCTCTCCAAAATTGAAGAGGAAAGCTCTCAAGCCACTGCGAAGCTCCACTTCTCAAGTCCAAGATTACTCTAGTACTTTGTTCTATCCTTGTTCCTACTTTTCATTTTATTCATATCAATCAAGTATTCTCCATCACTCAATATGAGTGAGTAGTGACTTCGATGACAAGGGTTTGATTGACCCCTGAGAACTCAAAGATGATTGATTGAATTCCTACTTCTATTAAGAATATTCTTAGATAGGTTTGAGTCAAATATGTTTAATCTACGCTTATGTAATGCTTGATTTAGTGTGATGACAAAACACTTGTCATAACCGCATGAGTACACAATCTCGGGGAAGAATCCCATCGGATGAACTCAGGCTAGTATTGTACCGAGAAGGGCAAAAGCTAGTAATGTAGGTTAAACATTCTTAAATCGCAAGCATGGCAAACATCTGATCAGTGATATCATGTGAACGACGAATGTCTAGCTTAGAAAGTCATCAATTTAATTAGTGAAAATACTAAGGAAGTAGATTTCTACAATAGTAACTCAACAGTCGGACAGTGAGGGTTGCTATTGTCTTATATAATGACTTTATTTGTTTGACCCAACACTCGAACAGTGAGGGCTGACAAATAATTGCATTCCTAGGCTTAAACAAACCAAACCTTTTCAAAACACATTCTATATCATTTTTCAGGAAATCATTTATACGAGTCTTAGACTACTTTTGGTAAGATCAAATCCCAGTCATCCTCTTTATCAAATAGTTTTACAAACCAATTCTTTTGCTTCCAAAACCAAATCATTTTAGACCCCCCAATCCACGTTACTTTTCAAGGTTTAAAACAACACTTTCAATTAAAGTACAACCGTTCTCTTGAGTTCGATACTAGGTCACCCTAGTCATTACTAATTCTTTGACTTGCTAAAAATACCCCTATACTACAAGCTCGTCAACATATTTGCTACACTAGTTCTCACTCTAGCCACTCCCCGTTACAGAGCAAGCCAAAGCACGTTCACAGTCGTTACAACTCCTGTGTTATTAATTACTCTCTTGACTAGATTAGGGGTGAACCGTCCTCTAGTCAAGGTACACTTTCCGTCTATTACCGTTACAGTGTCCAGACAGATATCAAAAGAATTCTAGTTATTTAGATGATATTGTCGTTACAGCGTCTCCCAAATAAATAATGTTGAATTCATAAGAATATGCGCAAGAGCTATTAGTAATAAAAACTAGTATATCAAATACATGTGCAAGCCTCAAAACGCTGCTAATACAAGTTCAAGCTCTCAACCGATATTATGCGTTTAGCTTGTCATCGCCAAACACATCATCATAGTTAATTTAGTGTAAACAAAACAATGGAAGAAGGAAACGGAACGAGAAAACCTCAGCTTCGGTCGCGTGAGCTCGCTCGGCTGGAATCTGTCTGCGCGCGTTCCTGCTTCGTCGGAACGGTTGGCTGCTGCTGCTGGCGGCTGGTAGCAGAAGAATAATGATGGCTTCTGAATTGTCTCTTTGCTGCTGCCCTAGCACTCTTATTTATAGTAGAGCCCGGTTACTAATTCTTGTGCTTTCCAAATCGTTGCTAATTGAATATTGTTGTCTACTGGTATATTTGGAAAGCTGGTGTGACAGCACAACCCATTTCTAAATTCCTTGAACCGCCTCTCACTTTTTAGTAACATGAGAGTGCGTCACTTGTTTACAACTTTCGACCCTTAAAACGTCGTCCTTTTCTCTTGAGTCCTTCATGAAAGTTGTAGGTATGATTTTTATCTTTCCAATGGTGTAAAAACCGTTTGATTTCGACTCCGGTTGATTTTTCTGGGAGTTTCCAATTCTGGGATGCATTCTGCGCGATCAAGTATACTTGCGCAGATATTCCTTCGTGCTTGCGCATTCCCGTTCTTTTCTCATTTCTCCAAACTCGATCAAACTTGCGCTTGACGAAATGTGTCTCTAAATATGGCTTTTAGCGCGAATTCATCCTTTTGTCATTTTGTGCCCTGAAATACAAAACTACACCAAAAACGTAATATTATACATAATAATAGACTAACAAGACTAGATTTAAAGGCATAAACGAGCATATAAATATGCTCCATCACCTGTACGTGGAAGTATACCCTTAACAATCATCTGACGTTGAGAGGGGTTCTTCTGATTCCTAGTTTCAAATACAATCTGATCAGTGTTTCTAAACTCTCCAGAGACTCTCAAGTGGCTTTAGTGTTTACTGATCAGACATGTTCCATTCAGGACCTTGCAAAGAAGAGGAATATATGGACTGGTAGGTGCAAGCATGATCTCTACCCTTTCAAAGGCACAAGTGATGGAACATGCTTGTCTACTCGACCGGATGAAGATTCTTTTAGTTTATACCATAAACGTTTGGGGCCTGTTCCTTTTCATAAAATGCCAGTGTATTTAAAGCAGTACATCCATGTTTTATCTCGTTCCTTTCTGAATTAAGAATGTAGCATTCGTCCTTTGGCCAAACAGACTCGTTTACCTTTTCCTGACATAAATACCTCAAGTATAAATATTTTTTATATTATATATGTGGATGTATGGGAACCTTTCAAAAGACCTACAATTACAGGAGCTAAATATTTTCTTAGAATCGTTGATGACTTTTCTAGGTCAGCATGGACAATTCTTGTCATTGCCAAGAGTGAAGTAACTGACAACCTTATCAACTTTTATCAAATGGTGAAAACCTAATTCGAGCAACAAATATTAGGTCTGATAATGTGATGAGTAAAAAACATATCTAATATTTTCATACTCTTTCACTCATATTCTCACTGATTTAATTAAAAACTATGTTGTTTTTGATACTCTTATTGATGTTTCAGGGCAAAAACAAGATTGTCGTGACTTGGAAGAGCTTGGTATGAAATATAGCAAAGAATGAGTCAATTCAGCGAAAAAAGCAAAGAGTATGACCAAAAAGAGTTCATTGGACCTTCATAGCTTTCAAAGTTTTCATAGAATGTGTCCAACGCCCGATGAAGTGAAACAAGATGCAATGGAGAGCTAATTTATAAACCTACAGACCACAAGAAGAGATTCGATCATTAAGGCAGTCAAAATCAGTGTCCAACTACAATATAAAAAATAAAAGGCACTCGACCGAGCAAACCATCGAGCACCAGCAGAACCACTCCACCGAGAAACAGGGGCACATGACCATTTGAGATTGAACAAAAATGATTAAATTAATCATTTAATCAGGTCACTCAATCGAGTGACTCCCTCACTCGATCGAGTAGCCCATCATTTGTGACTCTTCGATTTTACAGCACGAAAATGAGGGGAAAATGAGACCTTTGACATGCATTTCGATCTTAGCCTATAAATACAACATTAGAGCTAGGGTTTGAGGAGTTTCTTGATCAGCCACCATCACACAAAACCCTACAGAAAATCAGCGCAACCGGCAGCAAAAAAGAGAGGATTTCCGGCGGTCAAAGCTTGGATTACGGGTAATTTCGTGTGTATCATTGGTATCATCATCAACATACAAAATCAGTGTTATCTATATTATTTTCTTTGTTTAATTTCAGTACTATTTCAATACAAAATCATGGTTGTATTCTCACTCGAAATGAGTGAGTAGGGAATTGGTGATGGGGATGGATTCAATTAAAATATCTTCTAAGAAGGGTACTAACGTAATTGAATCTGTTTTGATTCCATCTCCTCCCCCATCGACGCTGCTGATCTTAGGACCATTGCTTCAACGAGTCGACACGATGCGCAAACCCTAACTCTGCCATTAACGATGTGATGAATCCTTTGAATTGAATTTAATATTACAAATTACCTGCCACCGGTGGCTCGGATCACGATTCAACACTTCATTCACACAAGTAGCGGTAAGAATCAAAATGTGGGAAGCTATGCATGTTGTAGTAAAGAACATAATCATAAATCATTTAGCTCGCAAATAAGAGAGAGTTCCGGTGAGTTTACAACTCTATTTGAATGAGTATACAAACATCTCTATTACAATCAAGTCATTCTGAGCCCGCAAATTTAACTATTATCTTTTTCGAAGTCTTTCGACAAGCTACTTTCAGCAGCAACTTCAATCTTCATTATACTCACAACATTCATGATGGATGAAAGCAACGTCTCTACGGGCGAATGATGCTCCAATAGCCGGCAAGAATAGCCTCCTCCAAGTCCAAGGCAAGAAGTAGCCTCCTTTAAGGCAATGAAAATTTGGTGAGACCATTGAATTTAGAACCCATAACCTTAAAAGTGTGTGAAGACTCTCCAACTACTAGGCCACCATTCTAGTGGTCCGGTGAAAAACGTGAAAACATAAAACAATCCTACTTGTTGCCACGTGACAGATTTAATGATAAGTTTTCTGAGTCAATTTTGAAAATTTTAAAACTTACTTATCCCTATTAATTAAATGAAATAAATAACTGAGGTTAATTTCGGAAGTAAAAATTTAACGTTGTTTACTTTTCTTGTGAAATCATAAAGCTATTGTTTAACTATGATTTTGCTTCAATTATAATTCTAGAAGTGTTGGAATCTAGAGAGATAATATCTTTTTGTGAGACATACGACTTAATCTTGTTCGTTAATTTTAATTAAATTGATGATTGAGAATAAAACAATTCTTAAATTAAATTGGAATTAAAGTAGCACAAAACACGGGTGGTTGAGATTAGAAGTTATCAATCTCAACCGTTGGATTAATAAAATTTTAAGTTCTTCTATCTCACCAAATATTTGATGTCTCTCGATCTTAATCCAATGCAAGAAACCCTAAAGCTTCCCTCTCAAAATCTATCTGTCATCGATCAACTAATATACAATTTTGTTTTAATCGAAAAAGCTTCAATGAATAAAAAAACTTTCGTCTGAAAAAACCAGCCGTCTCCACCTTTTCCCAGGGGTGGAGGAATAGCCTCCCCTCCGCGGAGATAACTTTCTATCCTCTACCCGTAGGAGTTCCCGTAAGTATTTTCTTCGTTCGTTCCACATGTATTTCTCGCTAGGTTTCCTCCTAGTCGAGGTCTTGTATTTTCTCTAAGCTTCTTGCTTATGAGAGCTCTTGTATTTTCTCTAAGTTTCTTGTTTATGAGAATTCTTTATTTATTGTTATTGTGTGTCTATTCTTGTGTGTTTGTTGTTTGAGTTGTACCGCGATCCTAAGCCTAATTTCCTGACCTAATTTCAGAAACTAACAGTTCACTCTTAGACAAGTTAGCAAAACTGATCAAGAACAATAAGAAAGAATTTAAATGCGTAGACACTTTGTTTTATCCCGTGGTTATATGACCCGAAGGCCTTTACTCCACGTTGAGCGTCGGAGGCTCGGTAATTCACTAGAAACTTCAGCAAAAGTATCCACACAGTCCAGTACAACACCAGCACTAAACAGAGAACAACAATAGACTGAAAAACTCCCTGTATGTCGCTGAAACTCAGTCTTCAGAGCTCAGCCTTCCACCACCACGAATCCGGGCGATATGCACACCAACAGGAAGCTTGAAACCAGATCTACAACTCTTCTCAAACCGACGAGGACGAAATCCCAGCGTAGCTCCTTTAAAATTGAAGATTCTCTTCTGTCGCTTCTTTCCAAAACTCAGATTAAAAAACCGATGGAGAGATGAACAATGAAACTGTGTTGTTGTGACCTCCCCTCATCACTCTGCCTAATTGTACTTGGGCCAAACTCATGGATGGGCTTGGGCTGAAAGGTCCAACTCTACACAAGGGAACTGTATCATCCAAGTGAAATCGTGCAACCAGTATCCAGAAGATGCTTAGTCACTGGTGTTGTGATCAATGCACTCAATTAATCACATGCGTACTAGCACCTGCTTAGTCCTGATGGCCACCACATTCACAGAAAATGAATGAAGAAATGATTGGATACAAAAACACGTCAATGAGTCATTCCAACCTCCCATTGAAATAATTCATTCATCAACCATACTCGAGATGTGATTCATTGAAATAATTATAACACTACCATTACGCACCGGTTCTTAGAAAACTGGTGCGTATAGGCGACCATTACGCAACAGTTTTTTGAGAAATCGGTGCATATTGTTGCTTATACGCATCGGTTCAACAGAAATCGGTGCATATTGTTTCTTATACGCACCGGTTCAACAGGAACCGGTGCATAATATTGCATTAATATTAGGTTTCAAACCTATGTTGAAATTATAACACTAAAAATATCGAATTAAAATTAGGTTTGAAACCTATATTAAAATTATTTTACATAATCAAACTATAAAATTTATGATTGTTAATTGCACTTGTCAGATTCTCCAGAACGTTCAAAATTAGCACCTTCTCCAGCAGCTCAGCCAACACCTTCTTCAGCAGCTTACCACTGCATAAATTTTTGCAAAAATTCAGCACTCCACCTCAGTAACAGCTGCTGGAGAATGAACCGGTGCAGATGCCCTAATGGAGGTGAGTCTGCACAGCAATATGTGTGGTTGTTCGTGTTCCACTTGAAACCGACTTTGCTAAAACTGGTTTCATATCAAAATCATAACGTTTCTGATATGAAATCGGTTTAGGTAAAGCCGGTTTTCCATTATTCAATATAAACAATTACAAAACGATATATGCGATAAATTTAAAAGTAAGGACTGTTAAATTTTTTGCAAAAAAGTCCTGCCAAGGTGTCTGATTTCCTTTAACAAACTGGAATATAGAAGCACAATCCGTTTTAAACTCAAAAATGTTCGAGAAGCCCAGATACATGCCTAGTAGAAGCGCTTCAAGCTTCGCCTTCTTCAACGGACGAACAATCTACAAGGATGTTTAGAAAAAGAGTCCGACAAGTATCCTTGAGTGATCCCCACACTCCGCATTTCTTGCTTGTTGAAGCTCAGAATCATAAATGATTTTGAGGAGTATGGAAGGCGGTGGTTGCCAAGTAAGCTTATCAACAGCAGCTAGCATCCGAGGAGAGACCCAGCCAGGTAAGATAGCGAATAATTTTTTAGTAAACTCGAAGATTTAAAGACTAGGAACGAAAAAAGACCACAATTGACGAACCACTTGATGAGGTACAAAATAAATGAGTGTATATGAGCATCATTGAGATGGTTCAATTTTGAAAACCCATACTACAATCGTCCTTAATTAATGATGATATGTAAATCTTATCAATTATACATTTTTGGACCTTGTAACATTGCAATGCGCCAACATGGTTGTAGTCACGGTTAAGGGTTCAAACCCATCCATGCATGGTTCTTAAGTTTGCAGAAGATGGATGTCTACCATAGAGTTCAGATAAGATTATTGAGCAAGTTATTGTAATAGATTAGATGTTATATGTTCTACCTAATTTCAAATTTAATATCGCAATCGGAAAAAAAACCATTGCAATGCATAAATATGATTTGCCCTCAAAATAGCTTCAACAAGCACCTCTTTACACCCGGATTACAACTGCAAAGCACCTCACAGTCACACCGTAGTCTGCATCAACTTTCTCCACAACTGTGGAATTAAATAAAATTATTAACAAGCTTACGCTCCGTTTGGTTGCGGGGGAAAATTGAGAAAAAATTTTTTTTAAAAAATAATTTTATGCTGAAAAAGTTGTAAGAAAAATTCGATCTCATTTTGCCTATTTTTTCAATTTTTTTCCCAAACACACATTTCATTGTCACTCATTTTTTTTTAAAAATTTTCCTTTCATTTTTTCCCGCTACCAAACGGGGCATAAAATAATTTTTAAGGGTCATATGTATATTTATATAGAGTTAACTAATATTTTAATATAAATATTGATCGTTGGCTAGGTAAAATGATGAAAACTCATTTGAAATTGGAAAATATTTTAATAATAAAATATATTATTTTCAATACTATAAATTTCTGGCTTGATCCTTGATTTTTTCTTCAAATAAATTTATCTGTTCCAAACCCTAAGTCGGTTCGAAAATAAGGTTCCGTTTGATTGCGGAAAAAAAGTAAGGAAAAGAAAATTTATAGAAAAATAAATTTCTCATAAGAAATTGTATGAAAAAATTAATGTCATTTTACTTATTTTTCCATTTTTTCTTACAATAAAAAATACACAATTTTATTTTCACATAATTTTTTCTTCTTTTTTTCTTCTTATTTCCACAACCAAAAGGACCTAAAGTTTCAGACAACGAATTAATATCGGAAGCAACGAAAAGAGCTAAGTTTAATTTATCAGCGCTTAATCTTAGAGAAAAAAAAGTATTATGAGCTTAAGCGGCATCGTTTGGGGACTTTTGTTAAGCGAGAGAAATGTTACAAGTGCTGCCATTCGGAAAAGGACGCCACGGGATCCAGAAAACTTTGAAGACCTGGATTAGAGGAGGGGAAATCCCAAAGAATGCACACGCACGCCTAGACATAAGGTCATGACGACATTTGCCAGGAGAACACTTAGCCATGATCGAAGCGCAACTAAAAATGGTGGACTTGGAAAACCGAGAGGTCCCCTCATCAAAGACTCTATCATTCCTAACCTTCCAAATCTCCCAGAAACAGAGACAAACAATGCCAAAGGCAAGAAGGCTAGAATAATTGCTGAAATTTACATTCACACCCCAGTCATAAAAAAATACCTTCAGGGAACTAGGTCTGGGAAGGCGGAAAATAGGACATATAGTCTCCCATAGGAGCCCAGCCATATCACCATGAATAAAAAGATGTTCCAAAGACTCACATTGCGGTCGGAGGCAGCAAGAGCATTTGCTGGCCATAGCAATCCCAAGCCTGATAATATTGTCATTTGTAGGCAAAGCCTGATGCATGATTCTCCAAAGGAAGCACGAGACTCTTGATGGAAGCCACACTTGCCAAAGGATCTCAAACTTTCTCAAAGGAATAACAGGAGCCACGAAGGTTCTCATGAAGGATTTAGTGGTGACAATGCCAGAAGGGTCTTTGTCCCAAATAAGCTTATCCATTCCAGAACCATTCGAGGAATTACGCAGCGATCGGAGAACAATAGGGTTGATGTTGTGCATGAAAGAACGCCGATGAGAAGGGTTAGATAATACCTCTTTAATAGACATCAACCTAAGATTCCTGGGACAGGACAAAGCAATGTTTTTACAGAAAATGCCCGCAGGAGTGGAACCATTGCCAATATTCCAGTGACAATCAAAAGCAATGCTGGAAATGAAAGGAGCGATGCTCTTCCACAGGTGGGAGCCTTTACCATCAAAGTCAAATCTACTCCTTGCGTGCTTCGCCCAAAGAGAGTCATTGCAAAGATACTTCCAGGCCATCTTCCCTCTGAGGGCCGTCATCAGATGAGATAGAGACTTAATACCAAGGCCACCAGCTTCCACATCCGAGCAAATGACTAACGAAACAGAAACGGCGTCGGTTTGTTGTTACTCGGAGCTCGGAAACTCCCACACCGAACAGAAAGAGAGATTTACAAAAAAAAATATCATCGTCAATAGTTGTATAAAATATATAATAACTATCTGTTTTCCTGAATTAATTAGACCGAGCGAGCTCTTTAATTGAACTAGTAACTCTTCCGGTTCATAAATACCACCCGACCCGGCCCTCCGGTCCTTAGTATGTATGTTGATACTAGCGTACCGTCCGTCATTCCGACAGAAACAAGTCAAATATGGGCGGGGCTCGATCAATCAATTTTTGGACCCGTGTGATACGTATAATTTAAAACTTTTAATTTTCAATGGGCCGGGTTGGGCCTTCTGTTATGTAAAAATTTAAACGGGCTCGTGTGATCTGTGTAAATGTAAATTTTAATGGGTCAGGCTGGGCCCGTGTGTTTCTCTGAAAATTTAAACGGACCCGTATGATCTATGTAAATATAAAATTTTATTTTTTAAAGGGTCGGGTTGGGCCCGTGTGGTTAAAATCCGATTAAATGAAATTTTTAATTTTTAATGGGTCGGGCTGGGCCCGTGTGGTTTGTGTAAGAATAAATTAAAAAACTTAAAAGTATGGGCAAAATGGATAGTTCATATTTTGAGCTTCTGTTCACTCATTCACCTATTCTGTTATATATATAGACTAGCGTACCGCCCGTCGTCCCGAGGGGGATGCGTCGTCCTGAATGTGCAATCAAACAGGTCAAATTCGGGCGAGACTTAATCGATCAATTTTCGAGCCCTTGTTGTCCGTGTGATTTAAAACTTTTAATTTTCAATGGGTCGGGCTAGGCCCGTGTAGTCTGTGTAAATTTAAACGGGCTCGTGTGGTCTGTGTAATTTTAAACTTTTAATTTTTAACTATTAATTTTTTGTTTTTTATGGGTCGGGCTGGACCCGTGTAGTTTGTGTAAGAATAAATTAAAAAACTTAAATGTAAGGGCAAAATGGATAGTTCATATTTTGAGCGTCCGTTCACTCGTTCACCTATTCTGTTATATATATATATATATAACAGGATATATAAGGGCAAAATTTTCTTATACCATATCAGAGTTATATATAAGGGCAAAATTGTCAGTTATATATATATATATATATATATATAATTCAGTTAAGGTAGACGTAAGAAAATTCGGCTTGAAATTATAAAATTAAATGGAATCAAGTTCTAAAAAGGCTATATCTAACAAAAAGAATATAAAAATTAAAGATCTTTTAACATATCAAAAGAATGTTGAAATAGGAATAATTCCAAAACAAAAAAGAATTAGAATTTTAAATCCTATATTATTAAGAAATCGTTGGAAAATTCTAATGAAACGTTGGAACATATTTGACAAAAAGATAAAATGACAACTATAATAGAAATAAAGGATAATATGGAACTAATAAGATTAAAATTAGAACAGAACTTAGAAATATTACTAAGGATAGAAGAATCTATGTTAATTATAAAAAAGAAAATAATAGAAGAAGAAATCCCAGAAATGAGTACAAAACAAGAATTTGATATAAAGGAATGGGAAAAAGAGTATTTAAAAAAGCTAGGATTAATTAAAGAATGAACAAAAAAGAAAAAATAGTAAAAGAAGAAATAATTAGAAATGACATAGTAAAAACATATTATATATATACAAATTGGGGAAGAAAATATTGGAAAATAAAAGATGAATACGGAAGTGATAGAATACACTTAGTAAAATCTGATGGATACTTAGAAAGTGAAATAGAAAAACTAATAAGATTAGATAAAGAAAATGAAGAAGAAAATATATTAATAAATACAGAAAAAGAAAAAATAAATAAACAAAAAGAAAATATAGAGTATGAAGAAGAAGACGAAGAAATAAGAAAACTGGATAGAGAAATATTAAGAAGACAAAAATTATTAGAAATAAAAGAAAAAGAAATAGAATTAGAAGAAAGAAAACTTAGAATAAGACAATTAATAAAAGAAAATGAAGATAAAGAAAAAATAAAAGAAAAAGAATTAAGAGAAAAAATAAAATTAGAATTAGAAACAGAAAGACAAATAAGATTGGAAATAGAAAGGCAAAAACAGATAGATTATGCATATGCAGGAATAACAGATGAAGATATAGAACAAGCAAAGATTGAGACACTAAGTATAAAAAGTGAAACATACACAGATTTAATCAATAATAAAAAAGAAATAAATGAATTAACAGATGAAGAACAATCAGATAAAGATAAAGAATATGAAATAAATGTTAAAGAGGAAGAACAAGAAGAAAAATTAGATAAAAGAAAAGAAAATTATAAAAAACAATTTGAAATAAATCGGTCAGATTACAGAGAAGATGATAGGGAAAATAAAATATGGAAAATAAGAAATAGTGAAAAATATAAACCAAAAGAAATTACTCAAATAGGATACTTAAATTTAGACTGTGTAGAAGATACAGATAGAGAAATACAAAAATGGATAGCTTATATATCTAAACAATTAATAGATAATAAAATAACAATATCAGAAACACCAGGATATATAGAAAGAACTTTTACAGGAATAGTAAAATCATGGATGTTAGGATTAAAACCAGAAATAAAAGAATCATTAAGAAAATCAGATATAAATAATATAAATATATTAACAAAATATGAGTTAGCCATAAGAAATGAGTTCAGTAATGCAAATACTGAAATAGAAAAAAGATATAAGGATCAAGAGAAATATAGAATAGGATTAAACAATTTAGTAATATGTGACATGTGTTATCTAGATGAATACATATGTGCATTTAATCAATGTTATTATAATGCGGGATATAAGGAAGAAGAATCTAAAGAAATTAGAAAATTACTATTTAATAAATTACCAGAACCATTTGGATCAGGAATAAGTAAGGATTGGGAAAAAGATACATCAAGAATAGATACATTAGGATCAAGAATAGAATATATGAAAAATTGGTATAAACAACTATGTACAGAATATAAAAATAAAAAGAGAATTAAGAAAGTCTTAGAAAAAAATCTAAAATGTTGTGATAACTACATAGCACCTAAATTTGGATGTAGTAAAGAATATCCAAAACGAAGAAAGGCTAAGTATAGATATAGAAATAAAAGATTAATAAGGAAAAGATACAAATATAGAAAACCTAAGAAGAAATATTATATAAGTAAAAGAAATTATAACAGAAATAGAAACTATAGAATAAATCCAAAAACATGTAAATGTTATAATTGTGGAAAAATAGGACATATAGCCAGACAATGTAGAATACCAAAACAGAAACATATATCAGAAATAACCGAAATATTTGATAATGAAGAATACATAAATATTGATTATATAGGAGAACTAAGTGAAAATGAAACAGTATATGAATTAAGCAGTAGTGATGAAAGTTATGAAACAGAAAGTACTGATGATTATGAGATAAATATGTTTGAAATAGGAGAAAGTTCTAAAAATTTAGAATTAGAAGAATATAGTGAAAAAGAAATTATATTTGATAGAGAAATATTTAAAAAGATAAAAACAGAAGAATTAAATATAACTACAAACAAAATATTCAAACAACCAATAATAAAAAATTTATTAAAAACAGAAAAAGAAGAATATTATATCATAAGTAAAAAAGAACACATATTAGATTGCAAATATACAGAAGGAAAAATGAAAATACCATTATTAAATAAACTAATCATAAATGAAGAAAGAAAAAGAATAAAAAATAAATTACCATTGAGATATGTATTTTTAGCAGCAACTGAAATATTAGTACAAGCATGTTTTAAAGAAGGATTAGATACACCAATAGAAATATATGT